>JABMDO010001360.1:0-15143 GCA_014851415.1 Cnaphalocrocis medinalis
TAGTGCTCGACGATTTTGGGGATATTCGGGGACAAAATTGGGGAAATGTGTAAGGCTAAATAAGTGTTTAGGTAAAATATAGTTTCGGTTTTGTGCGTAAAGGTTGAAAATTAATTAATTTAATCAAGGCTGTGTTACGCTGATCATTTTACTATGACAGTCCTAGTTCAGTGTAAGATTTTCTGAAGGTATGGTAATTTTACTATTATACAGTCAAGTATAAGATTTATGCTTACCTAATTATTATAGACTAGTTACCCAGTGGAAAGGGCTATGCTCGGAGTATCTTTGAAGGACCGCATCAGAAATGATGTAATCCGACAGAGAACCAGAGTCACCGACATAGCCCAGAAGTGGCAGTGGGCTGGTCACATTAGCTGCAGAACTGACAACCGTTGGAGCCATAAAGTCCTTGAGTGGAGACCGCGACTCGGCAAACGTAGTGTTGGACGCCCTGCTACAAAATGGGATGACGACATTAGAAGGCTGGCTGGTGTGAGCTGGATGAGTGTGGCCGAAAATCGGGAGCGGTGGCGTGCATTAGGGGAGACCTATGTCCAGCAGTGGACGAGCGTGGGTTGCTGATGATGATGAAGAGTTACCCAGACTCTTCTTCGTTTCGGGTCATTAGTTCCACTCTGTCTCAATAGATGGCGCTGGGCGTCCTTTACCATCGCGCTAGTATTTCGTTTTTTTTAAGTTTCTTACAAAGAGTTTGTCAATGTCTATGGGATTTACCTATTTATTACTAGTATAGATTTAAGATTTTTTGTAATCTACAAAACAAAAACTCGTCAGCTTAGTAGGGGTGCTTAGTTTAATAAGTAGAAAAGCTACCCGGTACGTGTAAGATTCTGGATTCGTATCCGCCAACCCGCGGTGATTTTTTCACTTAGCTAATTCACTGGCTCAGCGACCCGAAACGAGTCTTGGCCTCCGAAACAAGAGAACGCCACTTTGGTCGATCCTGCAGTACTTGTTTCCAGTAAATTCCCTGAAGTTCTCGCAGGTTAGTTTTGATGACGTTTTCAGAGATACCTAGGTCGGCCAACATAGCGTCGGCCCTTTGGTGATTTTTAGTGCATTATGTACCTACAACGCCTTCTGTAATGATTTAGCTTTTAGTCTTTGCCTCCATCTGGTAAAGAGAATGCAGGTTATTGGAAGAGGCCCTTTTGACCGAATCGGCACCTCCATTCTCTCGTATTGTTCAGTAAAACTAGCGAAGTGCGTGTCGCGCCACGCGCAATGTAGGGTTCCGTAGGTCCATTCCATGACAGATGTCACCTTGACATTTACCGTGATCAAAATGATTAAAAAACCCACTGACACAAAGAGCAGACGAAAACGCGCGCACACTTTTAATTTTATTATTAAATTCGTTAAATATTAAGTTAATGAAATAAATATTAAATTCGTTAAATATTAAATTCGTAAAATAAAAATTAAATTCTTTAAATATTGTATTACCTAAATTCGTCTGACACCTATCACATAAAAAAAAATATTACTCGTTACCTTATGAAGCCTTCCTAGCTTGATAATTTTAAATCTTTTAAATAATTAGCTTAAAATAATTAAATAATTTTATTATTCTGCATGTTGGGTCACTGACGTTTAATACTGTGGTCATAATGTCGACGGTCCTTACGTATAAACGGACATGTCAAAAACGTAGGTTTACAGGAGAGCGGAATTAAGGTTCATTTTGCTCTGAAAAAAAATGTAATCAAAATTATTAATATATCTTTTCACTAATATTTTATTAGCATTAGAACGCTTTTAGCAGTATTGAAACATATGTATTTTTATCACAATTTCCCAATAAAACTACGAGTTAACTGTTTCTACGCCTGTCATTTAAAAAAAGTCAAGTCGGACGAATCTAAGATGCCTGTTTATACAGCGGGAATAACAAATGGTGGTTTTCAATAGGAATTTAAATTTTTTTTTTACGAGAATGTGTAATTATGACTTAATTTTCAAAGCAATCCGTAAACATCTATTGCGGTTATATGTTAAGATCAGAATGCATTAATAGTAACATGTCTTTTTATACGTGGTACAAACTAAATAAGCGTAGGCCTACTTACTGCAAAGTATAAAAAGACATGTCATTAAATAAAACCAAGATTTTGTTATAATATTGGGTATATGAATAAAACAAGTTTTAATCAAACGATGTATTGTTACATAAGTTATCTTCTTAACAATATTTATGTATTTTTTTTAGAGTTATTTTTTCTGAAATAGGAACTAATTTCCAATTAGAAATCACAGTCAAAATCACCATTGTAGCTTAATTATCTTAATTTACTTAGCTTTATTAGCTGAATAATATCAACTTAAATACCTATTATACTCTTTTTTATTTGGGTACCCTGGGTATGGATTAGAACATTCCCTTTTAC
This sequence comes from Cnaphalocrocis medinalis, assembly GCA_014851415.1. Lineage (NCBI taxonomy): Eukaryota > Metazoa > Arthropoda > Insecta > Lepidoptera > Crambidae > Cnaphalocrocis > Cnaphalocrocis medinalis. The sequence goes on from JABMDO010001360.1 coordinate 2,412, forward strand.
CTAGGGCTGGAGTGTGTGTGTACGTCAGAGACGATATCAGCTCTCGTCGCCTCAGCAATCTTGAAGGTCGGGACCTATCTATCTTATGGCTCCGTGTAGACAGCGACGACCACCCTCGCGTTTATGCGTGCCTTTACAGGTCCCATAGCGGTGACACCGAAATGACCGACTCTTTGAGCGCATGCAAATGGCTTCGGACATTGTGCAGCAGCAGATCCCCTCTGCGGAAATCATCCTCCTTGGCGAGTTCAATGCCCACCACGCCGAATAGCTCATGTCCAGTAAAACTGATTACGCAGGTCGATCTGTTTACGACTTCGCTCGTGCAAACGGACTGACACAACTGGTTACCACGCCCACACGAATTCCAGATGAGGAAGGCCATGCTTTTTCACTGTTGGACCTTCTGTTGACCTCTCACTCGGACGGCTACAACGTATCCGTTGTTGCTCCACTGGGCTCCTCGGACCATTGCCTTGTCCGTAGTAAAGTGCCACTCATAGACTTGGCTCGACCGCGGAAAGCACGCGGGCGCCGTGTATGGCACTATAGGTCAGCAGATTGGGATGGAATGCGGTCTTTTTTTGCATCATACCCTTGGAGGCAGGTGTGCTTCATGCCGGATGATCCCAGCGTCGTTGCTGACTCTGTTACCGATGTGGTCCTGCAGGGAATGGAACTTTTCATTCCGTCGTCTGTGGTTCCTATCGGTGGTAGATTTCGGCCCTGGTTTGGTTCATCTTCCAGAAAAGCTTCTTGTAAGAAGCAGGAAGCTTACCAAGTCTGGGCTGATGCGGTGGCGACGGGGGATGAAAATACCAGCGCGCTCAAAAAGAAGTACAACTTCGCTTCCAGGTCCTTCAAAAGAGACATTGCAAGAGCGAAGTCGGTGCACATCGGTAGAATTGGCGAGAGACTTGAACGTCTTCCTTCGGGAACACGTGCGTTCTGGCCTCTCGCCAAAGCAATCGAAGGTAATTTCTGCAAGCCGTCTTTTCCTCCTTTGCGCACGGGAAAAGATTCGTTGGCCCATGGTGCAAAAGAGAAAGCCGACTTTCTGGGCAAACTCTTTGCGTCCAACTCGACTTTAGATGATGGGGGCCAGGTAAATGTTTGCAGTATAAACGGACATGTCTGACATGACCGCTTTTAATTCGTTCTCTCACCTTTACAGGTTAGGTTTCAAACGAAGTATTTGACGACATGTATTACATAACTGTGTCTACGGCCCACTTTTGACTAGATGATTATACTTGTCCTTTTATACGATTTGTATACTGAGCTAACCTTGTGATATTTTGAAAAAAATCTTATATGGATATGAGCGTAAAGGCAATCCGAAGCCATTTATGCAATAATATTTTTTTGCCATTTTGGACATGTCTGTTTATACGTAGGGACCGTCGATGTGTGTGCTTTCTACGTAGGTTTGCATACGAGCTTAGTCATAAGCTTATTTCCTACTAAAAGCAAAATTCGTGATGCATTCATTGTTGGTTTCAGAGGAGGATTGTATGAACATTTTGAACAATACAGCCAAAATCTAATCTCTATAGATTCAGAGTTAAAAAAAGAACGATCAGTGCATAATTCGTTGTGCATTAGTTTAAGATTTATTAAAAACAGGTTAGGAAATCCATTTAACAAAACTCATCATTATGAGAAATGTCATAACAAAAGATAACGCATAAAGATAATCAAAACATAATACCATGACGTCATACAGATAGAAGAAGACGACAAAAGAGAGAAAGAGTGAGAAACATATTTTCCCACGTTTAATAGAACAGCGATGGAAATACATTAACAAGTCCTTCACTCACACCGTAATGAAATACTTATAGGATACGAAGCGATTCGCTTCCACATTTATCATACGGACAGCTAAGGAGTGGAACTCCCTGCCGAGGTCTGTTTTTCCCGACCACTATAACTTGAATATCTATAAGGCAAGAGTGAACAGGCATCTTCTAGGCAAACGCGTGTCATCCTAGACCTCATCGTCACTTTCCATCAGGTGCGATTGTAGTCAAGCGTTGGCCTATAGTCTAATAAAAAAAAAACAAAAGCATACTTTAATTAAATAATTTAATTATAATTATTTTGTAAGTCATACTTCGAGATTAAATTTTCGTCATTAAATCTACTATTCCTCCGAAATTCTCATCAAAATCTTTCTAAAAAAGAAACACAAACGAAATAAGAGACAAAATGGTCACAAGAGCATGAAGCATTTTTTTCTTGGGAGAGCCACGCTTTGAAAAAAAATGGGCCGGCTAGACTGGGGTGATACCACTAAAAAAACCACTTGAAGAACGGCTACCGAAGACCCAATTGGGGGGAAGGGGGTTGGTAGCGCAATGGTGTCTCTACTGGTGTAGCAGGAATCTATGAGCGGCGGCAATCGCTGACCATCAGGTGATCTGACTGCTCGTCTGCCACCTATCACATAAAAAAGAAGGCCACACCCAAATTGGCTCGGGTTTGTGATCACCAATCCGCATTAGGCAAGCGTGGTGATTAAGCCTAATCCCATCATAGTAGCGATAACTTAAATTTTATGATGGAGGCCTTTGCCCAGCAGTGGCAGTACATAAATATCACACCAATCAACCTGGTCTCAAACTAGGACAGCCCCTGTACTATGAGTACCAGGTGACGATAATTAACTGGGGGCGTCAACCCAGAACGTCCAGAAAATATGCTGATACTTTACTTTTTACACCCAAATGATCTAACCAAAATGGCGCTATTTATCCGACATACCAACAACAATCCAACATTGATTGTGTTAATTTGTATGTGGATCTACAATTTCATGAATACCGACACAATGATTACGTCACAATGTGTCGTAATGTCGGAGCTATGTCCAACCAATCAACGCCAACTCTGCGGTCGGAGTGGGCCAATCAGTGATGTGCAACTCGAGGCATAGGGTTCTATTTTTGAAGCCTCGATGTTGATTGGAAAGATTGTTTATGTTATATAGCTTCGTCCGCGTGGAATAGTATTTTTGCGTAGCATTTTTAAATATTTAATCATTTTACGACTTAAGAAAAGTTTTTTTCGACTGTCCATACAAAATGAGCAAGTCACGTGACCGATTTTGTATGGAAAGATGTTTCTAATGCGAATTTTCAAAAGTCATATAACAAATATTGTTCAGAATGGTTGGTAGAACACATGGTTAAAGGGGTGTCAATGTTCATAGATACATCTTTTTTTTTTTTTTTTTTATACTAGAGGCGGCAAACGAGCAACGAGCAGGGTCACCTGCTGGTAAGTAATCACCGCCGCCCACGAACATCTGCGAGATCAGAGAGGCCGCTGATGCGTTGCCGGCCTTTTAAGAAGGAGTACGCTCATCATCATGTATAATACAGGGTGTATCAGTGAACATTTACATCCCTTTAACCACGTGTTCTATCAACCATTCTGAACAACATTTGTGCAACGAAATTCCGAAATTCAATGAAATTTTTTTCGACTTCCCATACAAAATTATCAAGTCACGTGACTGACTGTGTATGGAAAGATGAAATTTTTTTATGCGGTTTTGTAAAGTCATAGAACAAAGTAATGTTGTTCAGAATGATTGATAGAACACGTAGTTAAAGGGATGTAAATGTTCACAGATACACCCTGTATAATGTTGTCCAAGTGGGGATCGAACCCATACCTTTGGCGTATGAGGTAGGGTCGCTACCAAATGCGCCATCGGGCCAGTCTACATTTCGAGCTTTGAAAAAAATCCTGAGTATTTTAGTTTCATGTAAACCAATCCGTGTAAACATTGTGGTTTGGACTCGGACTGTAAACCTATCAGGCACAACACTAGGTCTAATTAGCAAGCTATTCGCTTCAAACAAATAATTGTCATAATCGAGACGTGTCGATATTAAAAGCTTACGTGTACACTAGTGGCTTTAATTAGTTTCGGGACATTAGTTCCGCTCTGTACCAATAGATGGCGCTGGATATCGATTACAGCGTTGCTCAACAAAGTAAAGCAAAGTATCAGCCTATAATACTATCCCACTGCAGGGTAAAGGCATCCATCATACACACTAGCCTAATGCGGATTGGTGATCACAAACCCGAGCTATGTTCGAAAAATTCTATACATACTTTTTGCTCGACCCGGGATTTAAGCTCAGGACCCCAAGATCACTGACCGGTACTTAAACCACTAGACCGACGGGGCGCTCAACAAAATTTGTTGAAAAATTTGACGTGGCTTCTATCGATAGATCAGATTAGATAGATTAAGAATCTATCTGATCTGATCTGCAATAAAGATATTGCACAGAATACATGAGTGAAACAACAATCGCTTGTAGCGATAAGACCATCTATTGTGCACTTATGAATGAATATTATACTTTTAATTGCACATAAGACAGAAGTTATAAAACCTAAAACTAGATATTACAGGAGTAATGTACAACAAAGGCGGCCTTACATCTTATGTCTTTGATGGGATAGATGTTGTTCTAACAATTAAAATAACGGACCGGTGTGATCGGCGTCTACATTAAAATGTAAAATCCCGGGCGCTAGAGAGGTTTAATTTCCTAAGCGTGGTCCTATCGTCTCTAAGGTTCCGTGGAGGCGTGGAAAAACGGAATCATTTAGAATGGTAAACACCATAAAACAATATCCTCCAATTCGGCTACAGCATCCGATCTTAACGATCAGCCTTAAGTGTGTGCGCGAATACATTTGCACTCTCTATTTCCTTAACCTTTACTTCAATGGGACACAGTGTGACCCGATCGAAGAGATATTGGAAGCAGGATCAAAATCTTGACGAACTTTTCGAGGCACGGGGGTACACGACCGTCAACGTCCAGACTGATTCTAGCTGATGACAGTGAGAATTTCTGAACAGGAAAACTCAAATAGATACAAATTTTTGGCCTGACCTGGGGATCGAACCTGGGACCAAGCTGAGCCGTCGCTTTAAAATGTAACCCACTACTAAGTGTGCCGCCGACGTAGTCGACATAAAAATAATTTATAAATAAGATAATGAATCAATATTTTTCTATTTTACCTATTTTTCCAACAAAAATTAAGCTTCCTTACTCCACTGGCTCAGCGACCCAAAACGAGTCTTGGCCTCGGAAACAAGAGAATGCCCCTGTGGTCGATCCTACGACTGAGACAAGGATCGTCTCGTGGAGAAAGCATACCAGAACTGACCGATTGGCCAACGCCCTATTGGCCGACCTAAGTATCGCTGGAAAGACATCGTCCGAAATGATCTGCGAAAACTTCAGGCTAACAAAATATTAAACTGTTTCTAAAAACATACGGATCACCATCATCAAAATGTAGGTTCCCTCCTCTCAAATTACGTGGACGAAGCATCGCAAAGAGCAAGGGCCTGTTATCTTGTTATCCTATCATTACATTCCTTAATTTCGGAATGGGGCCATACCTGCAGCAAAGAGAGGGACTTAACAGGAGCGCGGAATACATAAAATTAGCTAGGTTTAAGTGGAGGGGACGTGGAGCGTTTGGAGATGATATTATACAAAATAATAATAATAATAATAATAGTCCAGTTTAAATACCGCAGTACTGTAAGAGAAAATATTTTTCACCTTAAAAAAAATAATAATATAATATTTCACTACATCACATACATTGGTCTGACTCTGAGATAGGTAGCTCAAGCACCTGTGTTACAGATATCAGAACCAACAGTGGAATTACAAATATATACTTATAATACTTTTTTTTTTTTGTAAATACATACTTATAATACATAGAAAACACCTAGACCAATACAAACAAACATGTTCATGCACACAAATGTTTGTACTGTGCGGGGATCGAACCCGCAACCCTTGGCCCAGACGCAGCATTCACTACCACTGAACCAAACGGGTCGTCAAAATAAAATATGTTTGAACTTGGGGTGTCCATCTCAGCGCAATCGCGGTTGGATACCCCACAGCCGGGACAGGACCGTACCGCTAATCGCGCTCGTTACTTTACGCCAACTGGTTTGGCGCAATGCAGCCCTTCCAGATGCACGGCCTACCAGCACACCCAGTAGGATTTCCACTCGCGGAGTCGTGATACTGAGCAAGCCATTCCCCAGTAGTGGGTATGCTCACGTACTCTGAAAGCCCGATTAGGCGCCTCTTACGACAGGCTGGGAATACCTTGGCAGTATTCTTAACGCATCACAGGGCACTTCGATCGCCACCCTGGACAAACATTCGTGTGATGAACACTTGTGTTTGCTCAGTGTCTATGTGTTATACATATATATATTTAAGTATTTAATTTGTGTTTCCTTTGCTGTCTCATATCTGTAACACAAGACAAGTGCACAACACAACACTTACAAAATTACGGAGTCACACACAAACTTTCACCTTCATAATTTTTATTCGATCCTGATCGACATTTTTTTATACATTAGAGGTGGCACACGAGCAAGCAGGTCACCTGCTGGTAATTTATCACCGCTGCCCATTAACATCTGCGAGATCAGAGAGGTCGCTGATGCGTTTCCGGCCCTATAAGAAGTAGTACAGTCAGCCACACATCAGGTTACCACAAACTGTCAAATTTCCACAGTTGATATTCAACCTAATGTGTATGACAGTAAGCTGAGAGTCGATTGAAGAAATTTATCATTTTTGTATAATTTGCTGTGAGGCTGTACGTACCTACGCTCTTTTCTTGAAGGTACCTAAGTCATACCGTTAGGTGATACTGCCGCAGATAAACTATTCCACAAAACTGACATGCGTTTTAAGGCAAATATATTCTCACTGCAGTCCCTAATACAAGTAAAAGTATTACAAACAAATACCTAATATATACCTACCTACGAGCATTTAACCCACGATCTTCGACAGACAACTGGGGCGAACTTAAGTTCAATAACTATCCCAAATCCCTTGTCAGGAGAGTTCCCGAGGGCTTACGGGCTCTTGCAGTGAGGGCGACCACACTCTGAGGACGGCAACTTAAATGGGGCCATTTGTACCCACTAGCGCCGATATATTTTTTTCATTCCGGCATTATGGCAGGCCTCTCACCAGGTGGATCGACGATCTAGTGAAGGTCGCGGAAGTCCCTTGAATGCGGGTGGCACAGGACCAATCTGTGCGGAAAACCTTGGGGGAGGCCTATGTCCAGCAGTGGACGTCTATTGGCTGAAATGATGATAAATGAATTGAAAAGCAATGCTAGTGAAGTCACAAATGCGCTGCCGTTTTTTTAAATAGGTATGGTTATCTTAAAGCAACCTGTTCATTGTCCCACTGCAGAGCACATGGTTCCATCATTGAAATCAAGTCGTCTCTGTTTGATAAGATTACGTTTAATCTCCACGTTTTTTCTTGATCCCTTTGAGTTCTGTGCATAAGAAACGAATCCACAACCTTTAGCGAAGGGTTAGTTGGACCTCATGTAGCGTGAAAGTTACTTGAATAGATATCTGTGGTGGATCATTTCTATAGGATATTATATCCTATAGAAATGACCGTAAGATTTGGTAGTGCCAAATGCGACATGCGGCCCGGATATTATTAATCAAAATCAAAAGGCGGCGCTAGTGCGCAAACCAACCACCTTTAATCTTAGGATGTTGAATGTAGGATCCTCTTATAATTGTGGAGTAATTTGATAGTTTACGAGATGCTGGAAAGATTTATGCGATAGGATGGGAAGATCTGTATTAGGAGTTGCAATTCATAAAAATTCTTTATTCGTTTTTGTACAAATTTAGACGACGATTTCCCAGTTAGGGCTAAAGGTGACAGCACAAGAACGCTAACTTTTTTTATGTGATAGGTGAGGTGAAAGTCAGCCGGACCACCTGATTGTAAGGATTACCGCCGCTCAATAGACATCTGCAACAATTGTAGAGTCACAAGTGCGCTGCCAACACTTAAACCCCTTTCACATCAGTTGGGCCTCCGGTGCCCTCACTAACTTGACGAAACAGCGCAGGCACTGCTTCATACCGGTCTTCTGTGAGGCCATGGTATCACTCCAGTTGTTCCGGGCCATTTAAACCGAAGCGTGGCTCTCCCACGGTTAACGTCACGATTTTTTTTAAATCATGCTAAGCCTACAGGTGTTTCTCCCATACCTAGTTTAGCTCACAAATCGTGTCCAAAAATACAAGTAGGTAGGTAATAATTTACTCACGCTCACTCGCTCCAAAAAGAATCAATTCATATAGGAATTGTGTCCAGGACTAATCCGCAGATTAAAAGATTCGTCACGCGTCCAACGCTAACTAAGACCAGGATTAAACTCTGAAATATTCATAAAGGGTACGTCCAAGCGGATTTGGCGATCTTTAAAACACCCAAAGGTTGTCACGTTGCGGGGTATGTTTTATAATCTATGAATTATTAAGCTCGGTCTTTGACGCGTTAGCTATTCGCAATACTAATTAAAGGAAATTTTGCCCGTGGGAGAGTCATGCTTCGGCATGAATGGGCCGGCTCAACCGGATACCATGGCCTCGCAAAAGATCGGCGTGCAGCAGCGCCTGCGCTGTGTTTTTTCGAGTGAGTGAGTGAAATAAATAAGAAACTCTTGTTGAAGGAAGAAACTCTTGTTGAAGGCCTGTTTATTTACTCAAACAATTGACAAGACAAACAGTTGACTTGTGCCCCAGCTGTCATAGACAGCTGATCTATTCATCATGAAGGAGGCGCGATACATCAGTGAGGTTACCAGAGGCGCAATTAACTACTTGCGAAACGTCATAATGATAATGAAGATGGCGAAGTACATCAAACCACTTCAAGAATCATTTAAAAGTTTAAAAAGTCATACCATTTACATAGCAAAACAATTCCTATCCCATTATGCCAGAGCTTCTTTTCGCGTAAAAGACCAAAGTGGATAGGAACTTATTGCTATCTTCATTTCTTTAGGGTCCTCCCGCTGCCTTCATGAGTGTGTGCACAAAATAGTTCACTTTAGAGAAAAGAACTGAACAGTTCATTTGAATCCCTTTGAAATGTAAGAACTAATTTCAATTGCCTGGCTCAAAATAAAAATAATAAATTCTTTATTTAGTTGAATTCCATACATACAGAACGTTTTTGATTTGTTCAGTCACCAAGCAAAGTGCAAGTGAAGTGAAATAGATGCATCCATTTTATGTAGGTATGATTCTGGTTTCTGGAAAGATCGGGACTCAGTTTCTAAAAATTTCACAAGCATATTGAAACAGCTGGCTTCGGGAGATTTCTACACAATTCTCGATCTTTTTCAAACCTTTTGAAACCTTCCATTGCCAATGGAATAATAGACCTAACTCATTAGAAAATATGCTCTATTTTTGCATACAGGTGCAAATAGACGTTAGGAAGGGACGTGAAGGGGGTTCTTCAACCCGTACTTATGTCCCTTTCCCACTCTAGCGATGAGGGAGCGTCGCTGGGGTTTAGTCGGTATGCCTTCGGCCGCCACCGGAGAGCCCGACATAACCTGCCAGGAGGTTATGCAAAAGGAGGTATTCCCCACCGACAAAAAAAAACCAAAAGGTGCACATAGTCGAAACAATAATGACAGTTGGTTTATTTAGGAACTAGTTCAGTAAGTCGATTGTGATTAATGAACAACACTATCCATCCCTCACTATTCTCTCCCTAACGATCTCAAGGAATTTCAAATTAAAAGTTCCCTTAATTACACTTTCTGCTCGAAAGCATATATTGACAAGGTTCATTTTTCAACATGTTTCAACTTTGTTGTCCAACCAACTGAGAAAGGGCCAGTAGGAATGTAGGGAGAGACCCTTTAATAGACTGCTGGGAATCCGCGAAAAAGGTTCCCGTGTATTAGCGATGAACAGGCCAACCTTGAAGGTTTTAAATGGGCTGAGTTAAGCCTATTTAGAGGCAATCTAATGTCAACGAAATGTTTCGATTTTTGTGTAACATGTACAGGTACACCTCAGGTTTACCACATCCTGTTAAATGTCCACATTGATATTTAACCTCTATGTCTGCTAGGATGTCGCTGGAAGGATGAGGTCGAAAAGGACTTGCGCGGACTCTCGGCAGATGACTGGCAGGAGGTGGATCGACCAAGATGGAGGCTCTTATTATCGGAGGCCAAGACTCACTATGGGTCGCTGCGCCAACCTAGTTAGTTAGTTATGTCTGCTAGGGCCCGGCCGCGAATCTTCGGACACCCGTTTACGTTGCGACAAATTAAGACTCCGCGCAGACTACAAACTTTTAATCGGCCGATAGTTTGGCCGGCTTCTTAATCAGTATGAAGATGTATGCAGGCGCACATTACAGTGATTCAGTATCGGCCGATAAAAAAAGTTTGATGCGTACGAACCGGCCAACCCGACTAAACTATCGGCCGATAGTAGGTCTGTAGTCTGCGGGGAGTCCAAATCGCCCCTAGATATGATGTTTGTTATGTTTAATATTTTATAGTTATAATGCAACGGGAAAATCTAAAAACCTCTTCATAAAGGAATCTATGAAATGGCTGTTTTTTACCGGCCGGCGTCGCATACTTTCTAGTGCCGTATATGTCCATGGTCGGTGGTAATTACTTCGTATCAGGTGACTTGCTTGCTAGATTGCTTTCCTTTCGTATGAAAGAAAAATAATTATGTTTCATCTTTTTCTAATACATGCTCTTGCACGTTACAGACCGCGCTAAAAAACCATCGACCATTTTGTAACCGTGGGAGAGCCACGCTTGGGCATGAATGGGCCGGCTTGACTGGAGTGACACCACGGCCTCACAGAAGACCGGTGTAAAGCAGCGCTGGGTGTTTGTCTTATGTCATGTAAATAAAGGGGCTATTCTTAACTATCATGACATCACAAGACCATGACCCATGATTGGCTTGTTGGTGCATTTGGTAGTAACCCTGCCTCATACGCCAAAAGTCGTGGGTTTGATCCCCACATAGAAGCGATAGTAATCCCATCATAGTAGCGATGACTTGTTTACTATGATTGAGGTCTGCCCTGCAGTGGGGCTGTACGAGTATAAAAAAGTAAAGTATCAGCCTATACTATTAAGTAAGGAAGTAAGTAAAACATTTATTGACCAAACAAAAAGAGACACAACACAACAGTAGTAAGACACAGAATACATAAAAAGAAGTAGGTACATACGAGAAACGGAAAGGAACATTAAATGCTTAGATACATAGACAGATAGGTGGTCAATAAGGTCCAAACCCAGCATATGCTGTAGCTGCTTCTTTGAAGCCACTGCAGCGCTGGTTATCAGTTAGGACCTTGAGTGACGTATTATTATTAGTATTATTTTAGGCTGATACTTTACTTTTTTTACTATAATAGGCGTTTGTTTCCTTAATAGTTATCTTAATATTTACGAGTAAAAAGATACTGTTTAGGAATGTAAATGATATTTTATACCTTCTTAAGCATTGTTTAAAGTTAGTACAATGCTTGAGAAGATATAAAATCTCAATTACGAATTAGGTTAGCCACAAACCGCCTAATCTATGTGAAATATTAGGCTATAACTATGGTGACCATGATAGAATTTAATTGAAAACTTTCATTGGACATCACTTGGAAGTAATGATAGCAACAGGCATTTTCAAACAGAGTAGTCTTAATTAACCTTCAAAGCTTAAGTGCCCCATCTTACCACCCTCTCCCCTACACAGAACAGAAAACATTTTAATTTTCTATCATGTCGTCGGGCAAAAAAAAGTTTTGTAAGAGTCAGCGCATAGTGTTGAAAACGGTTTTTTATAGTTAAAAGAATCTGACTACCTATGTATCAGAAATTATTAAGTATGCACTGTAGGTGAAAGTTGGATTTTTATAATTTGCCAAATTAATTAATTACTAGCGACCTGCCATCACTTCTTTTCGGAACATTAGTTTCAAACTCTACCGATAGATGACGCTAGTTGTCGATTTCATCGCGCAAGTATTTGTTAATATGTGACAAGAACGCATTTGTTACGATTGTCTGAGACATGTCATAGTAGTAATACAACCAAAAGGACAATAAAGTATTAACAATTAAATATAAGGTTTAAAAAAACCTTTTGGTTTATCAGATAAAATTATTATGATTGAAAGGCGTCAAATAGGTAAACTTCAATTTAATCGGTTTCAAGGCCATAGCAGCCTGTCTGTCCCACTCCGCGTGTAGGTATTGAACTTGCAAGTACATGCGGCGGCCCCTCCGGAGGGGCTAATCAGTAGGAAATCACGAGCGAGCGGCGACTAAGTTCAACTTCTGGTCAATTTAGGAAATTAAATGAAATTTCCAGAAATAAATTGACAACTTCTGTGTAGGAAATAAAATTTAACAATCTTTCCTAAAATAAATTCTCACCAATTTGAACTTCCTGTGAACTAATTTGACTACTGCTCGTCTTTTAATGAATAATGGAAACTTCTAGACTTTGTACCAAATAAGTAGGTATAAAAGTATTAACATTTGGTTCCTTAGACAATACAAATTAGTTTATGGGATTAAGCAACATGATCCACACATCTTGTGGAATAATAATCTCTCGTCAATCCTGCGAATGCTTCTGGAGACACGGACCGGGACCTTGACTCTATAGCACTTAAGGCCTGATTCGCAAAATAATAAATGTAACGTTCTAACACTAACATACCTTAAGATTCGTAGTTTTATATCCGCAGATTATTCTCGCTTAAAGATTGGTCAAACAGACTCTAACTAAGATTTGACCAAATACAAGATTTA
>JABMDO010001361.1:0-19286 GCA_014851415.1 Cnaphalocrocis medinalis
CTGGTCAATTTAGGAAATTAAATGAAATTTCCAGAAATAAATTGACAACTTCTGTGTAGGAAATAAAATTTAACAATCTTTCCTAAAATAAATTCTCACCAATTTGAACTTCCTGTGAACTAATTTGACTACTGCTCGTCTTTTAATGAATAATGGAAACTTCTAGACTTTGTACCAAATAAGTAGGTATAAAAGTATTAACATTTGGTTCCTTAGACAATACAAATTAGTTTATGGGATTAAGCAACATGATCCACACATCTTGTGGAATAATAATCTCTCGTCAATCCTGCGAATGCTTCTGGAGACACGGACCGGGACCTTGACTCTATAGCACTTAAGGCCTGATTCGCAAAATAATAAAATGTAACGTTCTAACACTAACATACCTTAAGATTCGTAGTTTTATATCCGCAGATTATTCTCGCTTAAAGATTGGTCAAACAGACTCTAACTAAGATTTGACCAAATACAAGATTTATAGTTTGTCTTTGAAGTAAAAAAACCTTCCTGAAATGAAAAAAGAATCGTTTCGTTTTGGGAGTATTGTCAACAGTAAAAATCCTATTTCTAACGTATCACCTTTGAAATAGTAATTGTTGTTATAGGCATATCAGTTAACATGTACAAAAAATTATAACATGTCAGCATCTTATTAAAAGCAATAAACCATGTTAAGAAAGTGTTCTGTCATGGAAGATCAATTACGAAAGAAGCGGAGTTGGCTCCCACAACCCAAATCTCTCCCCCCCTCCATCCCCCTCCGGTGACGTATGACGGTCCGGCTGACACATGGAGCACATGACGATTCTTAGACCTAATTTTTTCATTCGGCTGTGCACGTTTTCATCGCATTTGTTCTGTTCTAGAGCAAAAGTGGCAGTTAATAAATCTACTGTCTGAGATTTTTTGGGCAATTCAAGCAATGGCAGTTACTTATGGGTGTAAAAGGTGTAGACGTCATAACACCTATAGCTGGGGTTGTCTTCGAACTATTTATGTACAATTGCAGCAGATATTCCTGAGCGGGGCAGATGACAAGAAAACACCACAAAAATTACGACGTTTGCGCTGTCATTTTCATAACAACATCATCGGTGAGCGCAAAGATGCGCTTTGGTCTCGCCGATGTGGTTGGTTTATAATACTAACCAAAATTACCAACCTGATCCGTCGGATTGAAATTTGTATCAAATCCGAACTATGTTTACAAGTCAGACTTGCTTTCCGATCTGAATGAACGCTCCACCTGACGTAGTTAGGCACCGAACCTGGACCGCTAGTTGCTAATCCACTTAGCCGCCCTCGGCCGGCCACGCTCCGAGCTTCTTAATTCATAAAACCGGTAACAAAGTTGCCGGGAAACCACTTCAACTTGGTCTTTGGCGTTCAAAGTTCACTAGCACCGGCTTCTGATTGTTGAAGTTTGAGTCATTTCAGAAAATGCGAAGTTAAGTGGGAGTCTGACTCGCCTGTATAGGGTGCCGTATGATATAAGAGTTAAGTCCCCTAATAAACTAAAATTTGATTTTTATTTTTACACACCTTTCTAGCCAGGTAGGTATCACCATTGAACTTGGCACTCATTCAGACGTCACTTCTGTTGACGATAAACTCGACGAACAAAACTTACTTATTGAAAAAATGAATGTAGCTCCACATTTGTGTTTTTGATCTAAATTCACTAAAATTAATAGAAATGTGATAGTAGCGATGTGCGTTGGGTCACCCCTTAATCTATACATATAATAAAATGTAAAAAAGCTTGTCTGTACATTGAAATATTTATCCCAAAACACTTAGGACGACCAAAAACAGTACGAACATGAATCAATGATTTTAAAATTTTTGTCTGTCTGTTTGTCTGTTTCTGTTTGTCTGTTTGTCTGTTGTCTGTTTATGTCTTGTTCTGTTTCTGTTTGTCTGTTGTTTCGCGCTAATCTCGGAAACTACTGAACCAATTCGAATGAAACTTTTTTTATTGTATAGCTTTAATGTCAGGGCAACTTATAGGATATATTTTATTTGAAGACCAGGCTACTTCATGTAGAACCACAGCCCGGCTAAACTATAAGAGGTAGGTCAATGGCACTATAACAAAGTTGTTCATTTGATGAGCATTTATGATGCCATGACAAAAGTCAAAGATCATGGAACATCTGTGGAACTCTAAGAGCCCACTACACTATACAAAATATGGAATAAATGGAATGAAAAATTGTCAAATGTGGTGAGCATTTTTGGATGAGATCCGATAAGAAATGGTATTCCTAATTTTACCCCCAATGGAGCGAAAAGGGGGTTCCAAGTTTGTTCATCATCATCAGGGACTATGTGATTCCGTGGTCCAATTTACTTCAACTCTTGCATACACATTCATTGGTAGAATTGATGGATAAAACATGAGATTCAAACTTTATTGGAATAGATCCTCTAATGGAATAAAAAATAATTTGGGGTTTACTTTCAATAGAAATTGATATCAATACTTCGTGTGTAGTGTTTATTATCATTTAAAATACATTTTATATTGATATAGGTAATGTGTCACGACACGTCCCTTTTTTGGCCTTTGAATAATTTTAAAAATATTTTTGTTTGTTCACGCTAATGTAATAACATAAGCTGGGAGTACCTCCACGCGGTGAAGGCGGTAACAGTTTGAGATCATCTTTTCATGACAACTGGTGGTAATCGAAAATAATTTTATTTTCTGTCATTGAAAACATGTCTTTACTGGCTAAAACTCCCATTCATGTATAAAATATGCCTTCGGGCTTATGTTATTTTCAGTGGTCACTTAATTTCATTTGTTAAAGTTTATCTTTGTGGCACGGTAGCCTACCCGGTAACGCAGGGGAGCAGCCACTTAGGTTTCATTGCTTTAAACAAATAAAATAACCATGCCACGAAAGAGGACCAGTCTTTCTCAGTATACGAGAGCATCTAAACGGATGAGGACCACTAGAACCCAAGAGTCGAATGAAGACCGTCAAGCTAGACTTGATGCGGTTCGAGAACATCAGGCTTCATCACGCTCCGTCGAAAACGCTTCAGATCGCGAAGAACGGCTGAGCGCAGATCGTGCGCGTCATGCATTGTCTCGCAGGTCTGAAACTTTTACAGACCGAGAACTACGTCTGAGATCTCAGCGTAGGTGCACTTTTACTTCCAGGACCCTAGAGACCTGCGAAGAACGCGATGCTCGACTGACTGCAGATCGTCAGCGTCATGAACTGTCTCGCGCATCAGAAACATTCACAGACAGAGAATCACGTTTGAGTGCACAGCGTAGCCGTACTTCTATTTCTAGGTCTCTGGAAACCAGCGAAGAACGCGATGCCCGACTGAGTGCAGATCGTCAGCGTCATGAACTATCTCTAGAGTCGGAAACATTACAGAAAGAGAACTACGTCTGAGCTCTCAGCGTAGCCGTACATCTATTTCAAGGTCTCTCGAGACCATCGAAGAGCACGATGCCCGACTGAGTGCAGACCGTCAGCGTCATGAACTGTCTCGAGAGTCGGAAACATATACCGATAGAGAATTACGTCTGAGCGCTCAGCGTAGCCGTACCTCTATTTCAAGGTCTCTCGAGACCATCGAAGAGCACGATGCCCGACTGAGTGCAGACCGTCAGCGTCATGAACTGTCTCGAGAGTCGGAAACATATACCGATAGAGAATTACGTCTGAGCGCTCAGCGTAGCCGTACCTCTATTTCAAGGTCTCTCGAGACCATCGAAGAGCACGAAGCCCGACTGAGTGCAGATCGTCAGCGTCATGAACTGTCTCGAGAATCGGAAACATTTACAGATAGAGAATTACGTCTGAGCGCTCAGCGTAGTCGAAGTTCTATTTTTAGATCTCTTGAGACCGCTGAAGATTATGAAGCGCGTCTAAGTTATGATCGCGAACGTCAGGCATTGTTCCGAGCCGCAGAAACTTCACCTGAGCGTGAGGAACGTTTAAGACCGATCGAGATCGCCATAATAGTGCTAGATCTCTTGAAAGTGATGAGCAACATCAACAGCGGTTAGACACTGGCAGAAGAAATTATGTTGAAACTCAACATAATCACCAGATTATATTGGAAAGTGAAAGGGAGAGAATTGCTATATTACGTTTTGGAGAGACAGAAGAACAGCGCAATGAACGCTTACATACTGATCGACTTCGACGTTCTCTGAATAGAATGTCAATTGCATCTGAAGGATCGAACGAGTCCCAAGACGTATTAGAACAAGGTGATCTTCCTTGGATAAACAAAGAAAAAAGTGCATTTGCGTACCTTCCCATCATAAACTATGCTGAATTTTCTGCCATCGGGCCTATGGACGTGGTTTGCAATTTTTGTCAAGCCTTGAAATGGCAAAAAGAATCAAATAGTATGTGTTGCTCAAGTGGAAAAGTACAGATCAATATTTTTCAGAATCCTCCAGATATATTGAGATCACTGTTAGACGGCGAGCATCCAAAATCTAAACATTTTTTAGACAACATTCGTTCATATAACAGTGCATTTCAAATGACGTCATTTGGAGCAAAACAAATTTCGGAAGGACCATTTATGCCCACATTTAAGGTGCAGGGCCAGGTATACCACCTTATCGGTTCTTTATTGCCAGAAAATGAGCCAAAATTTCTGCAAATTTACTTTGTTACCGACTATCAAGACCAAGCAAATATAAGAAACCAAAACTTTCCGCATCTTGATAAAAGTTTAGATTGATGAGCATTTTATGATGCCATGAAAAAAATCAAAGATCATGGAACATCTGATGTGGAACTCTAAGAGCCCAGTTACACTATAACAAATATGGAATGAAATGGAATGGAAAATTATCAAATGTGATGAGCATTTTTGGATGACATCCTATAAGGAAGGATATTCTGAACTTAAACCCCTAATGGAGCGAAAATCCAAATTTGTTCATGAGATTATTGTGATTCCGTGGCCCAATATACTTCAACTTTTGCATACCTACAAATTCCTTGCCAGATTTGATGGATAAAACATGAGATTTAAAATCTATTGGAATAATTCCCCTAATGGAATAAAAAAATATTTGGTGGTTACTTTTATGGGCAAGCGACGTCACGTCCCTTTTTTTGGCCTTTGAATAACTTTAAAAATGTTTGTTTTTTTTTGTTCATGTTAATGTAATAACATAAGCTGGGAGTACCTCCACGCGGTGAAGGCGGTAACAGTTTGAGATCATCTTTTCATGACAACTGCTTTATTACTTTTATTTCTGTCATTGAAAACATGGCTTTACTGGCTAAAACTCCCATTCATGTATAAAATATGCCTTCGGGCTTATGTTATTTTCAGTGGTCACTTACTTTCATTTGTTAAAGTTTATCTTTGTGGCACGGTAGCCTACCCGGTAACGCAGGGGAGCAGCCACTTAGGTTTCATTGCGAAGAACTTTATACAAATAAGATAACCATGCCACGAAAGCGGACGAGTCTTTCTCAGTATACGAGAGCATCTAAACGGATGAGGACCACTAGAACCCAAGAGTCGAATGAAGAGCGTCAAGCTAGACTTGATGCGGCTCGAGAACATCAGGCTTTATCACGCTCCGTCGAAAATGCTTCAGATCGCGAAGAACGGCTGAGTGCAGATCGTCAGCGTCATGAATTGTCTCGAGAATCGGAAACATTTACAGATAGAGAATTACGTCTGAGCGCTCAGCGTAGCCGTACTTCTATTTCTAGGTCTCTCGAGACCATCGAAGAGCACGATTCCCGACTGAGTGCAGATCGTCAGCGTCATGAATTGTCTCGAGAATCGGAAACATTTACAGATAGAGAATTACGTCTGAGTGCTCAGCGTAGCCGTACTTCTATTTCTAGGTCTCTCGAGACCATCGAAGAGCATGATGCCCGACTGAGTGCAGATCGTCAGCGTCATGAATTGTCTCGAGAATCGGAAACATTTACTGATAGAGAATTACGTCTGAGCGCTCAGCGTAGTCGTAGTTCTATTTTAAGATCTCTAGAGACTGCTGAAGATCATGAAGCACGTCTAAGTAATGATCGCGAACGTCATGCATTATTCCGAGCCACAGAAACTTCACCTGAGCGTGAGAGACGTTTAAGGACCGATCGAGATCGTCATAATAGTGCTAGATCTCTTGAAAGTGATGAGCAACATCAACACCGGTTAGACACTGGCAGAAGAAATTATGTTGAAACTCAACATAACCATCAGATTATATTGGAAAGTGAAAGGGAGAGAATTGCTTTATTACGTTTTGGAGAGACAGAAGAACAGCGCAATGAACGCTTAAATACTGATCGATTTCGACATTCTCTTAACAGAATCTCAATTGCATCTGAAGAATCGAACGAATCCCAAAATGTATTAGGGCAAGGTGATCTTCCTTGGATAAACAAAGAAAAAAGTGCATTTGCGTACATTTCCATTATAAACTATGCTGAATTTTCTGCCATCGGGCCTATGGACAGGGTATGTTCTTTTTGTCAAGCCTTGAAATGGCACAAAGAATCAAATAGTATGTGTTGCTCAAGTGGAAAAGTACAGATCAATATTTTTCAGAATCCTCCAGAGATATTGAGATCATTGTTAGACGGCGAGCATCCAAAATCTAAACATTTTTTAGACAACATACGTTCATATAACAGTGCATTTCAAATGACGTCATTTGGAGCAAAACAAATTTCGGAAGGACCATTTATGCCCACATTTAAGGTGCAGGGCCAGGTATACCACCTTATCGGTTCATTATTGCCAGAAAATGAGCCAAAATTTCTGCAAATTTACTTTGTTTCCGACTATCAAGACCAAGCAAATATAAGAAACCAAAATTTTCCACAACTTGATAATAATCTGATTACACTGCTTCAAAATATGCTTCATCAATTAAATCCTTATATACACAGTTTTAAATCTGCAATAGAATCTGTACCCCCAGGACAAACCGACGCATACAAATTTGTAATCAATGCTGACAAACGACCCACTGTTGGACATCGTGGCAGGTATAATGCTCCAGCGACAAATGAAGTCGCGGCTATTTTGACTGATCAGGAGTGTGAGCGACGTGATATTGTGTTACGCACCCGAGACGACCGCCTGCAACGCATTTATGAGACACATCGGTCTTACGATTCACTCCAGTATCCTTTAATTTTTTGCCATGGAGAAGACGGCTATAACTTTGCAATACCTCAAGTCAATCCTGCCACAAGACAACCGAATTTTAGCAAAAAAGTGTCGGCTCAACAATTCTATTCATATCTGCTGCAAATAAGGCGCAATCAGTTTATATATTTGCAACAATTTCGTGGTCTGTTTAGCCAGTTTATTGTTGACATGTACGTTAAGATCGAATCAGAGCGCTTGGTGTATATACGTACAAATCAGAGGCGCTTACGCGCTGAAGAGTACGTACATTTACGAGACGCAATGCAGCAGGATGTAGGAACAGAAAATTTAGGCCGATTGGTGATTCTTCCATCTACTTTCACTGGCGGTCCCCGCTATATGCACGAGCGTACACAAGATGCTTTCTGCTATGTTCGGAAATATGGTCGACCTGATCTTTTTATAACATTTACAACCAATCCAAAGTGGAACGAAATTACCCAAGAACTTTGTGCAGGACAAGCGTCTTACGATCGACATGATATCATGGCAAGAATTTTTCACTTGAAATTGAAACTGATGATAGATCTCATCACAAAAGAAAACATTTTTGGTACAGCTCTCTGTTTCATGTACAGTGTCGAATGGCAGAAGCGTGGTTTGCCACATGCACATATTCTTCTCTGGTTGCTTGAAAAAGTGCGACCCAATGACATCGACAAGTTAATAAGTGCTGAGTTTCCAAACCCTACTGAAGATCCTGTACTGTACGATATTGTTAAAACTCATATGGTGCATGGCCCTTGCGGCACTATCAACAGGAATTCTCCCTGCATGCAAGATAGCCGATGCACTAAAAGATATCCCCGTGCATTAACAGAACAAACGGTAACAGGGGAAAGTGGATATCCATTGTATCGACGCCGTTCACCACAACAGGGTGGATTCACAGGGGAAGTAAGAGTACGCGGGCAACAAGTTATCGTCGATAATAGGTGGGTGGTTCCTTATTCACCGATTTTATCAAAAACGTTTGGTGCACACATTAATGTGGAAATATGCAACAGCGTTGAAGCCATAAAATATATTTGTAAATATATTAATAAAGGGAGTGACCAAGCTACATTTGCTTTGCAGGGAATCGATCGAGACGAAGTTACCAGATACCAGTCCGGTCGCTACGTCAGTACTTCGGAGGCTATTTGGCGGATTCTAGGATTTCCCATCCATGAACGCCATCCTACAGTCATGCATCTGGACGTACACTTGGAAAATGGCCAGCGAATTTATTTTGATCCTAACAACGTAAGAGATCGCTTAGAGAATCCAAGACAAACGACACTCTTGGCATTTTTCAAGTTGTGTCATGAAGATGACTTTGCAAAAAATTTGACGTATGACCAGGTGCCATCTTATTACACCTACGATAAACAGAGAGGAATATTTAATCGACGTCGACGGGGTCAACCGGTGGAGGGATTTCCAGGAATATTTAAAGACGCTGCTCTAGGCAGAGTATATACAGTGCATCCTAACAGTGGAGAATGTTACTATTTACGCTTATTGCTCCATATTGTTCGGGGACCAACGTCTTTTACCTTTATGAAGACTGTTGATGGAGTAGAGTATCCTTCGTTTCAAGCAACTTGCAGGGCACTGCACCTCCTAGACGACGATCAACACTGGGAGAACACTCTCGAGGAAGCCTGTGTCAGCGACAGCCCCCGCAGCTTGCGGCATTTGTTTGCCATAATGTTAGTGTTTTGTGCTCTATCGGACCCTTTGAGATTTTGGGAGAAATACAAAACATTTTTGTCCGAAGACTTTTTACTCATTTTGAGGAGCAATTCAGATCAAAATATCAGTCCAACAGATAATAGAGTGCTAAATAGTTCGCTTTGCTCTATACAAGATACTGTCTATTCAATTGGAGGCAAGATCCTAAGCGACTACGGGCTACCTGTTCCACAAGCAGAACCCAATCAAACGCGCCTCAACCGGGAATATATTGCCGAAACAAGCTATCCCTCCACTGAGTTAACTACCGTAGTTAATGACAGCATTTCAAATTTTACAATAGAACAAAAGGAAATATTTCATAAGGTTAACCAAAGTGTCTTATGTAACGAAGGAAAGCTGTTTTTCTTAGACGCTCCAGGTGGCACCGGAAAAACTTATCTGACTAGAGCAATCCTTGCTGAAATCAGACGACATAATAAAATTGCTCTCGCAGTAGCATCGTCAGGCATTGCTGCCACACTACTTCCCGGTGGAAAAACGGCTCATACAATGTTTAAGATCCCAATCGATTTAGACAGAACTGAAACACCAACATGCTCTGTAACACGAGACAGTGACAAATCAAAAGTTTTTCAGGATTGTTGTCTGATTGTATGGGACGAATGCACTATGTCCAATAAAAGGGCTGTAGAGGCTGTGGATAGAACATTACGTGACATTCGTCGAGATGATCGACCAATGGGTAATATTACCTTTCTATTCTCGGGAGATTTTCGACAAACGCTTCCAGTCATAAGTCGTGGGACTCGAGCCGATGAGATTAATGCCTCATTAAAACATTCTGATCTATGGCCTCAGATAGAAAAACTCAGATTGACAGTCAACATGAGAGCCCAGCTTGGTGGTAGTACCGACGCCCAAGAGTTTTCTGACATCTTATTAAAAGTTGGCGAAGGTCTCCTGCCTGAAGAGAATGGTCAAGTTACTCTTCCTGAATGCCTTGGCAAAGTTGTATTCACTGAAGAGGAGCTTATATTTTCAGTATTTGGGGATATTCCGAGTATATCAAGTCAGAGTAATTCTTGGTTATGTGAACGCGCCATATTGACTCCTAAAAATGACCAAGCTGCGGCAATAAACAGTAAAATTTTGGCGGAAATTTCTGGAAATGAGGTGGTATACACTTCTCTCGATAATGTAATGAATCAGGACGACGCTACAAATTATCCAGTAGAATTTCTCAATTCTCTTACAGCCAGTGGTCTCCCTGCTCATAAGATCAGTCTTAAAGTTGGAGTTCCCATAATGTTGATGCGCAATCTATCTCCGCCTACACTCTGTAACGGAACCCGACTTAAAGTAAATTCTTTGCAGCGGAATTTAATTCAAGCTGAGATACTCACAGGGAGTGGTGCTGGTGAAACTGTATTTATTCCAAGGATACCATTGATCCCCAACAATTTTCCGTTTGAATTTAAACGCACCCAGTTCCCTGTAACAACTTGCTTTGCAATGACGATCAATAAGTCACAGGGACAAACGCTGAAAGCCGCTGGTGTTGATTTGAGAACAGGTTGTTTTTCTCACGGCCAACTCTATGTTGCTTGCTCTAGGGTCAGTAATGCTTCGGGTCTATACATATTGGCCCCCGAAGGAAAAACAGCCAACGTCGTTTATAAAGAAATATTCTTCAATATATAAATAAATGTCTAAAATCTATTTAATATCCATTTGAAAGCATAATATTATTCGTATTTGTTCACTTGAAAAATAGTCTCGAATCGATTTATACGCGTACCTCATTCATTTAAATATGTTTTGTAGTTTCACGTAGGTTCTTATTTGATTTAGACGCAATGGCAATTAATATGCTTATATAAATAAACAGACAGCAAGAATCGTGACCTTTTATCACGTAAAATCCTGTCCCGAACCTCATAATTTTTTTAATCTTAACTAAGTAGCATTAAAATATCAATAACCCGGCTTGAAAATCTATTAACCTATAAACGGACATTCATAATCTATACATTATAAATATATATATATTTTATTTCTATTTATAATAATCATCTTTAAGTCAAGAGTCATAAAGATCACGCGAACGAAGTCGCGGGCGGCCGCTAGTTTACTAATTAATTGCAAAGAATTGCTATGCCAAAAAATAAATATTATTGGATATTTTTATAGTTTGATTTATCAATTGAAAATAATAATATTGTGTTTTTTTTAATCTTTTCATAATTTCGGATTGACAATGGAGTCAACGAACAAAAAAAAATTATCATCTTTGGCAACTGGTTGAGTAGCAAGGATCTTAATTCTTCTTTGGTAACTGGTTGCGAAACTTAGTCGGCAGGGATTATGTTTTCTTTATTCAAAAACTTAACTGATCTGCCAGAACTTCAGGTTAAAGACAGCAAAAATGATCTAACTGCCGCACTCAAAGACGTTAAACCTTAATATTTATTAACTTATTATGAATAGTCTTTATGCGATTTAAAATAAGGGTATTTTTTCTAAAGTGACAATAAAAGTTATTTGACTCTGCGGTAGTGATTGGCGTTCTCTTGTAAACTATGTAAGTAGATAATCGTCGTAGCTTCGGCATGAATGGGCCGGCTCGACCGGAGTAATACCACGTCCTCACAGAAAACCGGCGTGAAGCAGTACAGGCGCTGTGTTTCGCTGCGTGAGTGAGGGTACCGGAGGCCTAATCCAGGGAAAGAGGAGTTAAAAGGTAAACAGCGCAATTGTGACACCACTGGTGTTGCAGGTGTCCATGGGCGGCGGTAATCGCTTACCATCAGGTGATCCGTCGGCTCGTCTGCCACCTATATAATAAAAAAAAGCGGAATTAGATTTGTGTTATGAATTTGCTCTTAAATCCTACGATTTCGTAATGCGTCAAATTTTGTGCATGGATTATACCAATTAAACTCTTATCAAATGATCCAAACAAAGTTTAATAATTCCTTATAGACGGATAGATTAGCTATCAGAAACAGTGCTGTTGTTTTATTGATATCGAAAATATCGATATATTTTTTTGCAATACCACATAAGTAATATAATTCCACAAGGTGGAACGACTTATTTGGCGAAGATCGCGGGAGTCCCTTGGATGCGGGTGGGACAGGTCCGATCCGTGTGGAGAACATTGGGGGACGCCTATGTCCCGCTGTGGACGTCTATTGGCTGATGATGATGATGTGAGTCTTTGTTATGATGTGAATCTTTGTTATATTTAATTTACATGTTTAATAAAAATTGTCTTGCACGTTTTTTATTGATATTAATATTACTGTAATCGCTGTAATCTAAGTAGCCTTATGTTATTGCGAAAAATACAAAATCTTATCAAATACTAACTTAGGTATTGCTATTTATAGGTGAAAAGATAAATGATACTTACATAGCAACGACTAGATTTAGGTGCCTAAGTAATAGATAGACCGAGAAGGCAAAACGCTTGCGCTATGGAATCGTTTTTTAGTTTGGAAATAATGTCCCGAAGCAAAGTGTGAGCCCCACTAGTTTAAGAATAATAATTATTTATTTGCGTAACACAAGACACACCACACTACAGCCAATAACAATACGAAGCACTGAAACATAAAATGTATAAAGATAATTGAGGAACAATACATTTAAAAAACACAAACATGTCAGGCCGGGCAGTCATTCCGTGTCCCGGTGTATCGCCGGGTGTAAAATGTGATATGCAATAAATAGCTTAATTATGATAATGATGATTAAAATAAAGAACTAGCGACCGCCCGCGACTTAGTCCGCGTGGAAAAGTAACTTTTTACCCCCCTTTTAACCCCTTAAAACCCCCTTTACGCAATAAAAAGTAGCCTATGTTCTTTCTCAGGGTCTAGATCATCTGTATACCAAATTTAATTTAAATCCGTTTAGTAGTTTTGGCGTGAAAGAGTAACAGACAGACAGACAGACAGACAGAGTTTACCTTTCGCATTTATAATATTAGTTAGGATTAAGATAAAAAAATTTATCGATATTAATAACTTGGACATGTACCTATCCCTAATCTTTGTTTTATAACACTAAGTTCGCAAATAAGCTTACTGTACTGTCCTGCCGGCCTAATAGTGCGCGGTCATCTCAGCCTATAGACGCTTACGACACTAGGCTTTCGCATTGCTGACATAAAGAATCAAAACAGTGTTGTCTTAGGACTTTTCAAATTTTCTAAAAAAAAAAACAAAAAAAAAATTTATGATTCTGTGATAAACTTTTAAAACTAATTTTAAAATTTCAATGGTGGCTTTTGTATTATGACAAGTGACTAAACTACGCAAACAAAAGTCTGAAATTAAGATTTTCTCATCACATTTATTGTGCCAGTATGACGGATTTTAATTCAAAGCAAATAATAATTGCAATATGTGGTGAGTGTCTTATTAATATTTTTTTGCATTTAAACTTACTTATTTATTTTTGTTTATACATGTTATTGACTAGCCGGATGGCGCATTTCCTAGTGATCCTGCCTCACATGCCAAAGGTCGTGGGTTCAATCCCCACACTGGGCAAAAATTCGTGTGATCACTTGTGTTTGTTCAATGTCTGGGTGTAAATATTTATTTACGTTTTATATTTGTGATCCTCTGTTGTCTGATATCCGTAACAGAAGTGCTTAAGCTACTTAGTACGGAGTCAGGTCAATATTATGAGGTGTTTTGTGTGAATTTATTTATTGATCCTACTAAATAATATTTATTTTATTCATGAAAACGATGATAAACGCGACGTTACATGAAAAGTTACGGCTTGTTTCGAAACGTCAAGAAACGAAACAAACAAGACATGTTGAGTTTGTATGTACCTACCTACTAATAAACGTCCCGTTAATTCGCGTTTTAATTACTAACTGCCGCATTCAGAGACCTTAATATTCATTATCGTAATTATGGATAGTCTTTATGTGTACTATGATAATTAAGTGTAGGTACCTACCTAACTTTTTTTTCTAAACGTCTTAAGACCCAAAAGCCTTTTAAAAGGCATAAAACCAATAATTTTCCATTGTGTCTAATTTCTGTGCCTAAGGACGTGAAATAACAAAGTTAAATGACGTCCCTGAGTGCGGCAGTTAACCTTTGGGTTATGCAGAAAAGACAGTAGTGTGGCAAAAGAAGTGACTGTGTTCAATAAATTATATATTAATTTTCTTAAAAATAGTTCGCATTTAAATAAAGTACTCTAAAAGTTTA
Organism: Cnaphalocrocis medinalis; assembly: GCA_014851415.1. Lineage (NCBI taxonomy): Eukaryota > Metazoa > Arthropoda > Insecta > Lepidoptera > Crambidae > Cnaphalocrocis > Cnaphalocrocis medinalis. The sequence goes on from JABMDO010001361.1 coordinate 14,097, forward strand.
TAAATACCAGAATCATACAAATCAGCAGAGAAATTGATATCTCGAACGACAAATCAAAACAACATCAACAATACTTAGGAAACAAAAGAAGTCAATCAAAAAGTCTGTTGTCAATATTGCATGCCGTTGTCACCTCTAAGTAAGATTTCATTTAAATTGTTTGTTGTGTCAATTTACTGTATCTTGCACTGATGTAAATCTTGTTGGTGATCTAATAAATAAATAAATAAATAATAAAACAACAGCAAAAACAAGTACAGAAAACAAATAACATTTGTCACAGATCGTCTGCATCAGTTAAATAGATTGACGATTAAGATAACTTATATTAAAATCAGTATAACAACAAGCACTAGGCATTAGTCATCGTCATCACATATTGTAAAATCTCAATGCTACCATAATATTATCATTTCATTTCAAGAAGTCGTACTAAGCTGAACCCAGATGACCTGGGGCCCTGTTCCCGGGGCCAGTACGAGGATGAATGAGACGAGCAGACGGATCACCTGATGGTATTTCCATCCATACAATCTAAATGGATCGCAATTCACTACCGTGCGCTTTACTCAACATTTTCTGCCACGCACCTCCTCATTATAGAATCAACTTCCCGCAGCGGTATTTCCGAACCTGTATGACTTTCAAATCTTCAAGAAGCGAGCCTGTACCTTCCTAAAAGTCCGGCAATGCATCCGCACACTTGGGTGGCGGTGATCATTTAGGTACCGAAAGAAGCGATCACCGCCAGCATGGAAATCCGCTACACCAAAGGATTTACTAGACATACCAACTTACGCTCTCTTTTTGAAGGTTTGCAGGTCGTATAGGTCCGAAATTACCGCAAGCGACAGTTCATTCCATTCCATCTCATAGTACGAGTTGAGGGGTTAATCGAAAGTCAAAATTGTATTAACGTCGTAAGGCCCATAAGCCTTTTAAAGGCATAAAACAATTGATTTTCCATTGTGTCTGCTGTCTGGGCGTTACGACGTTAATGTAACTAGGTGCAATATCTCGATTTATCACGTAACTTGTTAAATCAAAAGATTATGCTGCCATCTAATATGTTTATTGCATTTACACATATCCAAATAATTTACAACCTATGATTAGATATCTAGATAACATTAACAGCTTTTATGAATTTTTACTCATTTATTACCATACCAACTATTATTATTATTAGTTTATGAACTTTACAATCATGTTATCTTGGTTGTTATGTTTTAGTACCTGATCATGCACCTCAGCATATTTCAAATCTATATGCGTATTTCTACCGTTAGCTTGTTGAGGGAAAACATCGTGAAGAAAGCAGCTACATACACGTTTTGGATAATTTGAAAGAAAGAAAGAAAATACATTTATTGACCATCACAAAGTACAAAATATAACACATACAGTGAGAATGATTAAACAAGGAGAAAGAACTAAAGTATGTAATTTCTGAAACGTGTAACCATGAGTTTGTGGGTTTGGTCCCTTGTAAAGGGTTGCAAAAGTCAGACGGCAGTCATTCCATTGTAATGATCAGTCTCCGCAAATCGTGAGTGATGGTCTAAGCGCACCCTGGATTCCAAAGCCACAGTTTTAGACGCAACCAGGAATTTTCACGCTAATATGACTGAAAATTACGTTCTGGTATTGCTATGTTTCCACTTTGAAAGTAAGATTCGTGTGTTTGTACGTAGTGTGCCTTTGTAGAGTAGATAATAACGTCGTCCACACTTCACCATTCATCCCAATTTTGTCCAACCTCCATCCAATTCTCTCCTGCAGTCTTCACAAAGTCCCTTTCTTTCTATTATAGAGCCCGTGCCTCCGTTGCAGGGGAGTTAATTTCCACCTGGTGCGATTGTGGTCAGACGTTGGCCTATAGTAAATATTAAAAAAAAAACTTTACTTTACAGCATACATCGGGCAAACGTTAGTTGGCTGTGGAATAGGATGGTCGGCGCCATTTCTCCCGAAGCTTCTAGATCCTGAACAGACTCACCTCCCTGAGGTTATAACCGATGCTCAAGCTTCGTTACTAGGATCCATAGTTTATATAGGAATATTACTAGGTAAGTTGAAAACAGTAGAAATATGGTTCTTAGTGGAAAAGACTGTAATTGTAGTGTGGTCCACGACGTCATTATGCAGGTGCATAGATGACGCATACCGATAAGACAATTCAGTTCTTAATTACTAATCTTTTATTTTAGTAAAACCATATGTAATCTGATATTTTTCTAAACAATGTAAATGTCACGATAAGACGTTACCTATGACCTTTTCAACTAATAGTATAATTCAGTTTGTCTCCGACTTCAGTTGTCTTATTACATCTCCCAACGCCGAACATTGCATGGCGACCATGCCAGTGCACAGCTTTCAGGCAGTGTAAGCCACAAAAAAATATAAAATAAAATAAGTGAAAACAAAATCAGTGAAAAAATTACAAATCAAACATTAAGCAGTATAATAACGAACTAACGAACGAACGAACGCTAGAAGCCCAACGCCGAATATTGCAAGACTGTACGACCTTCATTACGGGAGGCCATAGTGCTGTTGGGGGACTTGGTGCAACTACCTACCGTGGCCCTGCTGGTACGTGGATCCGGCAGACCCATTACCAGCATGGGGACCAGTTCTGGGCAACGGCAGCTACTAACTAGTTCGTCTTTACTAGCCGACATCCAACAGTCACACACTTGGGAGAAGGTGGTCTTTTTTTCCGGCCGCCTCTCGCCGGCTTCCTGGCCATTTCCGTCGTGGGTTTCCCCTGCGGCCTTTCTGCCCTAAGGCTTCGGGGCACATAGTAGCGGAGCCCGATGTGGGCTTGCATAACAGTGGTTGAGATAAGCGGTATTCTGCACTAGCGCCGATTCGCGCTTGTTTTCTGTGATGCCGACTGTGATGTCTCTCCTATGGAGTAAATGGATTTTTTTTATTTTTTTTCTTAACGTTTTACTTTTTCATTCCAGCTCCATTCGTAACCGGGGTGATCTCTGATAAATTCGGCCGCAAACCATGCTACTTTATCGGGGGCTTGTCGTTCTTTGTCGCCTTCCTGATCCTGGCGTTCTCAGCAAATGTGGCGCTGATGTTTGTGGGACGCGTCTGCACCGGATTTGGAGCTGGAATCATCTTCATCACCAACATGGTGTATCTTGGGGAGATTGTGTGAGTATGATTGTTGTAATAATAACATAGGTTGACCTGATTCAAATAGCTTAACCTGTGCACATCTCGTCTTTCAAATTACCCTTTAGGATAAAAAAAATATGCTATTATTTTTTAAAACGTTTGCCAATAAACACCGTCATTTTTATAGTTTTAATGTTAATATTGCATACAATTAATGTTAATATTCACTATATTAACCCACATATTATATAATCCTATAATTTTTCTATTCCATTTAACAAATTAATATTTATAAGTGACCGAAGTCGAGCAAAAGTATGTTTCGAATTTTTCGAACATAGCTCGGGTTTGTGATCACCAATCCGCATTTGGCAAGCGTGGTGATTAAGCCTAATCCCATCATAGTAGCGATAACTTGATTTCTATGATGGAGGCCTTTGCCCTGCAGTGGGACAGTATATAGGCTGATACTTTACTTTAAGTGACCGAATGTAATATTACCGACTAGCGGCCGCCCGCGACTTCGTCCGCGTGGAAAAGTAACTTAGCCTATAGCCTTCCTCGATAAATGGACTATCCAACAAAAAAGAATTATTCAAATCGCACCAGTAGTTTCGGAGATTAGCGCGTTCAAACAAACAAACAAACAAACAAACAAACAAACAAACTCTTCAGCTTTATTATATTAGTATAGATTATATACTGTAGTACAGAATCATTAGTACTCGATCCAACGGATATACCCAGCGATGCGGTTTCATATGCGTTGAAAATGTACTGTTGAAATTACTGTAGGTAAGTAATATTCCGAAATGAACATTAAGAGCGTTCAACCGTAAGAGCCACACTTAAGTCAAAATCGTTGATTTCCGATGGCCAATAAAACGATAATTTATACAATTTGTAGATAAGATATTGATGTCAAATTATTGCAGATTTCATAATCTAATGCATAATTTCAAAATATTTTTAAATGATCATTTAGTTTTCTCATTAGAACAGTTTTAATACAAACCCTTTTTGAAACTTGTGGTCGAAGGTCTACGCAAATGCTCGATAATAGTAAAACTATAAACGACAAACTTATGACAATATTTTTATTAAAAGAACAATAACATTTATTAGGGCATGGCTACAAAACAATAGTGATTACTGTAAGTTTTCATACAAGAAAAGTGTACTCAAAAGTATCATAATATTTTTGAACATGGCAACACACCTTAAAAGACACTCGTTCGCGTCATACATCATGAGTTCCCCAAGTAGCGCCATCTGGTCGAAAAACAACTTTGATTTTTTTCAAATCTCCTTTTTTTTACAAAATGGCCGCCAACTCGTCCGCCATCTTGATTTTTTGACAACCCATATTTTTCCCATATACTACATCATATATCGCTTTGAATGGCGTTTTAATTTTTTTTCTAAAATAATACTGGTTCCCCAAGGAACCTCTCAAAAATGACCATGTCAAAAAAACATTTTTCTCTATCTCCCAGTGTTGCCAGATGATTTTGTTAAAAATGACCTAATGTCATTTGACTAACCAACTAAAGGTTTGATGTGTTTACTTTTCCTGGAAATCAATTTTTATTTTTTTTACTATTTTGGGCCCTGACGCCTAAACTATCAAAAAACGCAAAAATGTTTTTCGACATGGCAACACATGTAAGCAAGACTCACACCTGCCTCATACATGCAAACTTTCTCAAGTGTCGCCATCAGTCAAAAAAATCACATTGAAAATTTTCAAAAAAATACGATTTCACAAGATGGCCGCCAGCTCGTCCGCCATCTTGTTTTTTTGACAGCGCGTATTTTTCCCATATACAATAGCATAACCTATCAGAGACAATTTTTTTTTTTTTCCATCTATGATACCCTCGTCCAAGGAACCTCTAGAAGTCAGCGACACCCGAAAATTTATTTCCGCCGCCATTTCCAGTGTTGCCAGTATTTTTCCAAAAAACTATCTGAAGGACATTGCGAGGCCAATGACTACAAAACTGCATACTCGGATTTTGCAAACATGGCAACTTTTTTTTTCTACCATTC
>JABMDO010001362.1:0-38010 GCA_014851415.1 Cnaphalocrocis medinalis
CATGGCAACACACGCAAGCGAGACTCACACCCGCCCCATACATGCAAACTCCCTCAAGTGTCGCCATCTGTCAAAAAAATCACTTTGAAGTTTTTTGAAAACTCACTTTTTTACAAAATGGCCGCCAACTCGTCCGCCATCTTGTTTTTTTGACAGCGCGTATTTTTCCCATATACTACATCATATAGCGCACCAGAGACAATTTTTATTTTTTTTCTAAAATAATACTGGTTCCCCAAGGAACCTCTCAAAATGACCATGTCAAAAAAACATTTTTCTCAATATCTCCCAGTGTTGCCAGATGATTTTGTTAAAAATGACCTAATGTCATTTGACTAACCAACTAAAGGTTTGATGTGTTTACTTTTCCTGGAAATCAATTTTTATTTTTTTTACTATTTTGGGCCCTGACGCCAAACTATCAAAAAAAGCAAAAATTTTTTTCGACATGGCAACACACGCAAGCGAGACTCACACCCGCCCCATACATGCAAACTTTCTCAAGTGTCGCCATCTGTCAAAAAAATCACTTTGAAAATTTTTCAAAAAAATACGATTTCACAAGATGGCCGCCAGCTCGTCCGCCATCTTGTTTTTTTGACAGCGCGTATTTTTCCCATATACTACAACTATTACACAACCGAATGGCATTTTTATTTTTTTTCCATCTATGATACCCTCGTCCAAGGAACCTCTCAAAATGACCATGTCGCGAAAATGTTTTTCCCAATCACTCCCAGTGTTGCCAGGTGACATTTTTAAAAATGGTCAAATGTCATTCGGACTGGCCCATTTGACGGCCTCCTGGGATTATTTTCTCCCAAAAATGGCTATTTCGATTCGTCACTATTTTGGGCCCTGACGTCCAAACTATCAAAAAAAGCAAAAATTTTTTTCGACATGGCAACACACGCAAGCGAGACTCACACCCGCCCCATACATGCAAACTCCCTCAAGTGTCGCCATCTGTCAAAAAAATCACTTTGAAATTTCCAAAAATTTTTCAAATTCACAAAATGGCCGCCAGCCCGTCCGCCATCTTGTTTTTTTGACAGCGCGTCCCCTGACCATAGACTACATCATATAGCGCACCAGAGACAATTTTCATTTTTTTTCCATCTATGATACCCTCGTCCAAGGAACCTCTAGAAGTCAGCGACACCCGAAAATTTATTTCCGCCGCCATTTCCAGTGTTGCCAGGTTTTTTCCAAAAAACTACCCTGAGGACATTGCGAGGCCAATGACTACAAAACTGCATACTCGGATTTTGCAAACATGGCAACTTTTTTTTTCTACCATTCGGGGCCGTGGCCCAAAAACTACCATGAATTTGGTAGAAATTCTCAGTCATGGCAATACTGTGATAAATACCCACCGACGCTCGGAACATTTCAAATCTCTCTAGTGTTGCCATCACCCCGCAAAATTCGTTTGAAAAGTGCACTTTTTTTTTCTCCAAACAAAATGGCCGCCAGGGGCGGCGCCATCTTGGATTTTGAAAAATCGTAAATGACGTTTGAAAGTAGAACATATACGCCACAGATTAAAAAAAGAAATTTGAAAATCGAGCGGCGCCCCCCTCAGCTACGATCCCGTGAAAAGTGCTCGAAATCAAATTTTCAATCCAAGATGGCGGCGCGGCCATTTTGTTTTTTCAACTTTTTTTTTCTTGTCATGTACAATAGCAAAGGGTGATCTGAGAAACTTTTCAACATCTCGAATAACTGCCGTAACAAAAAAGTTGATGTCGCAAAAACGGCCGCCATTTTGTTTTTTTTTTTCTTTAAAATGTCAAAAACCTGCATTGATTAAAAAAAACATTAGGGTTGTCAAAAACATTTCCCGCAAAATATAACCCAATAACATACCGCAAAACAGCACCTGATCAGTGAGTGAGTGAGTCACGTGGTAAATCGAGCTTTTATATTATATAGACTATGCTTTTTGCCGCCCCGCGCCCTTTGCGCGGGCGCGCCTTCAAGCTAGGTCTGCGACGCTCGGCCGCTCCGGGCTGCGCCCTGCGCGGCGACGCTACGGGCTTCGCCCTCCGCGGAGCTCGGCCTTCGGCCTCGCGAGACGCAGCTCGGCCTGCGGCCTCGCGAGATTACATGGCGGTTTTTGTCTGTGACGGGCGTTGCCCTTGTTCTTTTTATGCCAACGGAAGGATAAATCAAATGTGTGTCCTTGGGCAGGTTGCGCCCGAGTGGCGCTCTGCTTGGTTTTGTTGAAAAGACTTATGATGAATGGCCGCTCTGGGCTTACGCCCAACGCGGCGTCTCCGCTTGGCTTTTTTTGTTGAGTATAGTTGTGATGAAATGGCCGCTCCGGGCTGCGCCCCTACGCGGCGCTCCGCTTGATCCTACCACTCGATGTAACGATGAAATGGCCGCTCCGGGCTACGCCCCTACGCGGCGCTCCGCTTGGTCCTGCCGCTCGATGTAACGATGAAATGGCCGCTCGGGCTACGCCCTACGCGGCGCTCCGCTTGGTCCTACCACTCGATTGGAACGATGAAATGGCCGCTCCGGGCTACGCCCTACGCGGCGCTCCGCTTGGTCTGTCGCTCTATGAACGATGAAATGGCCGCTCCGGGCTGCGCCCTACGCGGCGCTCCGCTTGGTTTTGCCACTCCATGTTACGATGAAATGGCCGCTCCGGCTGCGCCCTACGCGGCGCTTCGCCATTGCTCCGTGTTATTACATAGAACACAATGATAAATTCCATACATGGTGTTAGAAGGCCGCTCCGGGCTGCGCCCGACGCGGCGCTCTGCTATGTTTTCGCAATGTACCGAACGATTGAAATGGCCGCTCCGGGCTACGCCCTACGCGGCGCTCCGCTTGGATCTGTCGCTCTATGTAACGATGAAATGGCCGCTCCGGGCTGCGCCCTACGCGGCGCTTCGCCATTGCTCCGTGTTATTACATAGAACACAATGATAAATTCCATACATGGTGTTAGAAGGCCGCTCCGGGCTGCGCCCGACGCGGCGCTCTGCTATGTTTTCGCAATGTACCGAACGATTGAAATGGCCGCTCCGGCTTCGCCCTATGCGGCGCTCCGCTTGGATCTGTCGCTCTATGTAACGATGAAATGCCGCTCCGGGCTCGCCCTACGCGGCGCTCCGCTTGGTCCTACCGCTTGATGTAACGATAAATGGCCGCTCCGGGCTTCGCCCTACGCGGCGCTCCGCTTGGTTCTCCCAGTGCAGGAATCGATGTAATAGCCGCTCCGGGCTTCGCCCTACGCGGCGCTCCGCTTGGTTCTCCCAGTGCAGGAATCGATGTAATAGCCGCTCCGGGCTTCGCCCTACGCGGCGCTCCGCATACATTTTCCGGCGCGCCGACATGGTAGTGGCCGCTCCGGGCTTCGCCCTACGCGGCGCTCCGCCTTTGGTCCCGGTCTTGGTAGGAAAGTTTCAATTTCCCCATACAACTCCCTAGGAACCCTCACCCGAGCCAACTCCAGTACTAAATGTATGGGACAGCTTCCTACCAGGTCGAAATTTTGTTTTCTTTTTTTTTCAACGTCAAATATACATACACGCTCTGATTGGGCAAAAGTGACATCAAACGTCAGTTTTTGACAGGACCTCATACTCAGAAATTGAAAATTTGACACTTTACGTTTTGGGGTCGTTCTCCGGAAATATCAAGATTTTTGAGTTTTTTTTTTCACCATCACGTAGCTCTTCGTCAAGCCAACAACAAAGGTCATGTCAAAAAAGTTGAAAAAGTGGCGCCATCTGCCCGAAAATCACGTTTGAAGTTTTTTGAAAACTCACTTTTTTTACAAAATGGCCGCCAACCTCGTCCGCCATTTTGAAAATTAAAAAAAACGTATTTTTCCCATATACTACAACTATTACACAACCGAATGGCATTTTTATTTTTTTTCTAAAGTAATACCAGAGAACCAATAAGCTTTCTCGCAAATGACCATGTCGCGAAAATGTTTTTCCCAATCACTCCCAGTGTTGCCAGGTGACATTTTTAAAAATGGTCAAATGTCATTTGGACTGGCCCATTTGACGGCCTCCTGGGATTATTTTCTCCCAAAAATGGCTATTTCGATTCGTCACTATTTCGGGCCCTGACGCCCAAACTATCAAAAAAAGCAAAAATTTTTTTCGACATGGCAACACACGCAAGCGAGACTCACACCCGCCCCATACATGCAAACTCCCTCAAGTGTCGCCATGTATCAAAAAAATCACTTTGAAATTTCCAAAAATTTTTCAAATTCACAAAATGGCCGCCAGCCCGTCCGCCATCTTGTTTTTTTGACAGCGCGTCCCCTGACCATAGACTACATCATATAGCGCACCAGAGACAATTTTTACTTTTTTTCCGTCTATGATACTCTCGTCCCAGGAGCCCCTCAAAGCCAGCGACACCCGAAATTTTATTTCCGCCGCCGTTTCCAGTGTTGCCAGGTTTTTTCCAAAAAACTACCCTGAGGACATTGCGAGTCCCAATAGCTACCAAACTGCATACTCGGATTTTCGCAAGCATGGCAACTTTTTTTTTTCTACCATTCGGGGCCGTGGTCCAAAAACTACCATGAATTTGGTAGAAATTCTCAGTCAGTGGCAACACTGCGATAAATTACCCCCGACGGTCCGAACATACCGACCCTCTCCAGAGTTGCCCATCACCCCCGCAAATTCGTTTGAAAAACACCAATTTTTTTCTCCAAAACAAAATGGCCGCCAGGGGCGGCGCCATCTTGGATTTGGAAAAACGCAACTGACGTTTGAAAATAGAACATGTCCGCCACAGATGCAAAAAAGAATTTTGAAAATCGAGCGGCGCCCCCCCCAGCTACGATCCCGTGTAAAAGTGCTCGAAATGAAATTTTCAATCCAAGATGGCGGCGCCGCCATTTTGTTTTTTCAACTTTTTTCCCCCTCCACTCGCACAACTCCAACGGGCGATTCTCAGACACTTTTCAAAACATGATCATTCCATAGAAAAAAAAAAGTGAATATCGCAAAAAAACTGGCCGCCATTTTGTTTTTTTTTTTTTCAACCACAAAAACCTGCTTTGATTAAAAAACACTCAGGGCTGTCAAAAAAAAACCCGCAAAAAAAACCCGCAACCACCCCAAAAACAGCCCCTGATCAGGTCAGTGAGTCAGCAGTGGTAATCCTAACTTTATATAATATAGATAGATAGATAGATAGATAGACTAGCTTTTTGCCGCCCCGCGCTTTGCGCGGGGCGCCTTCAAGCTAGGTCTGCGACGCTCGCCGCTCCGGGCTGCGCCCTGCGCGGCGACGCTACGGGCTTCGCCCTCCGCGGAGCTCGGCCTTCGGCCTCGCGAGACGCAGCTCGGCCTGCGGCCTCGCGAGATTACATTTGGCGTTGCTTGTCTGTGACGGGCGTTGCCCTTGTTCTTTTTATGCCAACGGAAGGATAAATCAAATGTGTGTCCTTGGGCAGGTTGCGCCCCGAGTGGTGTTCTGCTTTGTTTTGTTGAAAAGACTTAAGATGAATGGCCGCTCTGGGCTACGCCCAACGCGGCGCTCCGCTTGGTTTTTTGTTGAAAATAGTTGTGATGAAATGGCCGCTCCGGGCTACGCCCTACGCGGCGCTCCGCTTGGATCTGTCGCTCTATGTAACGATGAAATGGCCGCTCCGGGCTACGCCCTACGCGGCGCTCCGCTTGGTTCTGTCGCTCGATGTAACGATGAAATGGCCGCTCCGGGCTACGCCCTACGCGGCGCTCCGCTTGCTCCTGCCGCCACGATGTAACGATGAAATGGCCGCTCCGGGCTGCGCCCTACGCGGCGCTCCGCTTGCTTCTGCGACTGCATGTTACGATGAACTGGCCGCTCCGGGCTTCGCCCTACGCGGCGCTCCGCTATATCCTGTGTGCATCAATTGGGATAATTTGGCCGCTCCGGGCTTCGCCCTACGCGGCGCTTCGCCATTGCTCTGCAGTATTACATAGAGCACAATGATAAAGTCCATACATGCAATTAGAAGGCCTCTCCGGGCTGCGCCCGACGCGGCGCTCTGCTATGGTTTTCGCAATATACCGAAAGATTAAAATGGCCGCTCCGGGCTTCGCCCTACGCGGCGCTCCGCTTGGTCCTACCACTCGATGTAACGATGAAATGGCCGCTCCGGGCTTCGCCCTACGCGGCGCTCCGCTTGGTTCTCCCAGTGCAGGAATCGATGTAATAGCCGCTCCGGGCTTCGCCCTACGCGGCGCTCCGCGTCAATTTTCCGGCGCGCCGACATGACAGTAGCCGCTCCGGGCTTCGCCCTACGCGGCGCTCCGCCTTTAGTCCCGGTCTTGGTAGGAAAGTTTCAATTTCCCCCATACAACTCCCTAGGAACCCTCACCCGAGCCAACTCCAGTACTAAATGTATGGGACAGCTTCCTACCAGGTCGAAATTTTGTTTTCTTTTTTTTTCAACGTCAAATATACATAGACGCTCTGATTGGGCAAAAGTGACATCAGACGTCAGTTTTTGACAGGACCTCATACTCAGAACATTAAAAATTTGACACTTTACGTTTTGGGGTCGTTCTCCGGAAATATCAAGAATTTTGAGTTTTTTTTTTCACCATCGCGTAGCTCTCGTCAAGCCCAACAACAAAGGTCATGTCAAAAAAGTTGAAAAAGTGGCGCCATCTGCCCGAAAATTCACTTTGAAGTTTTTTGAAAACTCACTTTTTTACAAAATGGCCGCCAACTCGTCCGCCATTTTGAAAATTAAAAAAACGTATTTTTCCCATATACTACAACTATTACACGAACCGAATGGCATTTTTATTTTTTTTTCTAAAGTAATACCAGAGAACCAATAAGCTTTCTCGCAAATGACCATGTCGCGAAAATGTTTTTCCCAATCACTCCCAGTGTTGCCAGGTGACATTTTAAAAATGGTCAAATGTCATTCGGACTGGCCTACTTTGACAGCCTCCTGGGATTATTTTCTCCCCAAAAACGGCTATTTCGATTCGTCACTATTTCGGGCCCTGACGTCCCAAACTATCAAAAAAGCAAAAATTTTTTTCGACATGGCAACACACGCAAGCGAGCCTCACACCCGCCCCATACATGCAAACTCCCTCAAGTGTCGCCATTGTATCAAAAAAATCACTTTGAAATTTTCCAAAAATTTTTCAAATTCACAAAATGGCCGCCAGCCCGTCCGCCATCTTGTTTTTTGACAGCGCGTTCCCCTGACCATAGACTACATCATATAGCGCATCCAGAGACAATTTTTATTTTTTTTCCATCTATGATACTCTCGTCCCAGGAGCCCCTCAAAGCCAGCGACACCCGAAATTTTATTTCCGCCGCCGTTTCCAGTGTTGCCAGGTTTTTTTCCAAAAAACTACCCTGAGGACCTTGCGAAGTCCTGAATAGCTACCAAACTGCATACTCGGATTTTCGCAAGCATGGCAACTTTTTTTTTCTACCATTCGGGGCCGTGGTCCAAAAACTACCATGAATTTGGTAGAAATTCTCAGTCGTGGCAACACTGCAATAAATTACCCCCCGACGGCCGAACATACCGACCCTCTCCAGAGTTGCCATCACCCCGCAAAATTCGTTTGAAAATCACAATTTTTTTCTCCAAACAAAATGGCCGCCAAGGGCGGCCGCCATCTTGGATTTTGAAAAAACGCAACTGACGTTGAAAATAGAACATGTCCGCCACAGATGCAAAAAAGAATTTTGAAAATCGAGCGGCGCCCCCCCCAGCTACGATCTGTCAAATAACGGTCGAAATTGAATTTTCAATCCAAGATGGCGGCCCCGCCATTTTGTTTTTTCAACTTTTTTCCCCCTCCACTCGCACAACTCCAACGGGCGATTCTCAGACACTTTTTAGAATTTGGCCATTTGATAGAAAAAAAAAAATGAATATCGCAAAAAACGGCCGCCATTTTGTTTTTTTTTTTTTCAACCACAAAACCTGCTTTGATTAAACAATAATCTTGACAGATTAAAAAAACCCAGAAAAAAACCCGGCAACCACCCCCAAAAATAGCCCTGATCAGTCAGTGAGTGAGTGAGTGGTAATCTAACTTTATATAATACTAGTGGCCGCCAAGTGGCCGCCCGCACCTTCGTTTGCGTGAACTTTATGACTCTTGACTTAAAGATGATTATTTAAATAGAATTTAACAAAAATATTACTTATTATAAATGTCTGTTTATAGATTAATAGATTTTTAAGGCGCCTCATTAATATTTTATACGAAATGCTAAGGAATGGACAACTTGCCGGCTTTTGTATTTCCAGAGAGCTACAATTTGGGTGTCTTTAAGTCGAGAGTGAATAGACTTCTTCTGGGAAAGCACGCTACATCTTAGACCTCATTGTCACTCTCTATCAGGTGAGATGAGGTCAAGTGCAAACCCATTTAATATTTAAAATATCCAACTTCTAATGAACCCCCAAATTATTTTTTTATTCCATTTAGGGGATGTAAGTATTCTATTAAAGTTTGAATCTTATATTTTATCCATCAATTCTGTCAAAGAATGTGTATGCAAAAGTTGGAGTAAATTGGGCCAAGGAATCACGTTGTCCCATGAACAAACTTTGAACCCCCTTTTCGCTCCATTAGGGGTTTAAGTTCGAAATATCCTTCCTTATAGGATCTCATCCAAAAATGTTCATCACATTTGACAATTTTCCATTCCATTTCATTCCATATTTGTTATAGTGTAGCTGGGCTCTTAGAGGTCCAAACCAGATGTTCCATGATCTTTGATTTTTTTTTCATGGCATCATAAACTGCTCATCAATCTGAACAACTTTTGTTAAGGTGCCATTGACCTACCTCTTATAGTTTAGCTGGGCTGTTGTGGTTCTACATCAAGGAGCCTGGTCTTCAAAATGTAATATACCCTATAAGTTGCCCTGATATTACAGCTATACAATAAAAAAGTTTCATTCGAATTGGTTCAGTAGTTTCCGAGATTAGCGCGAACAAACAGACAAACAGACAAACAGATAAACAGACAAACAGACAAACAGACAGACAAAAATTTTAAAAATCATTGATTCATGTTCTGTTACTGTTTTTTAGTCGTCCTAAGTTATTTTGAGATAAATATCTTCAATGTACAGACACAGCTTTTTTACATTTTTATTATATGTATAGATAGATATAGAGATAGATAGATGTAAAAAAGCTGTGTCTGTACATTGAAGATATTTATCTCAAAATAACTTAGGACGACTAAAAACAGCAACAGAATATGAATCAATTATTTTTAAAATTTTTGTCTGTCTGTTTGTCTGGTTTATCTGTTTGTCTGTTTGTCTGTTTGTTCGCGCTAATCTCGGAAACTACTGAACCAATTCGAATGAAACTTTTTTTATTGTATAGCTGTAATATCAGGGCAACTTATAGGATATATTATATTTTGAAGACAGGCTCCTGATGTTAGAACCCACAACAGCCAGCAAAACTATAAGAGGTAGTCAATGGCACTTTAACAAAAGTTGTTCAAGTTGATGAGCATTTTATGATGCCATGAAAAAAATCAAAGATCATGGAACATTGGTTTGGAACTCTAAGAGCCCAGCTCCACTATAACAACATGGAATGAAATGGAATGTAAAATTTGTCAAATGTGATTGAGCTTTTTGGATGAGATCCTACTAAGGAAGGATATTCCGACTTAAACCCCTAATGGAGCGGAAAGGGGGTTCCAAGTTTGTTCATGGGACTACGTGATTCTTGGCCCAATCTACTCCAACTTTTGCATACACATTCTTTGATAGAATTGCTGGATAAAATATAAGATTCAAACTTAATAGAATACTTACATCCCCTAATGGAATAAAAATAATTTGGGGGTTACATTCATTAGAAGTTGATGATATCATTTTTTTTATTAAATGGGTTTGCACTTGACCTCATCTCACCTGATGGAGAGTGACAATGAGGTCTAAGATGTAGCGTGCTTTCCCAGAAGAAGCCTATTCACTCTCGACACAAAGACACCCAAATTGTAGCTCTCTGGAAATACAGAAGCCGGCAAGTGGTTCCATTCCTTAGCAGTTCGTATAAAATATCAATGGGCCGCCTTAAAAATCTATTAACCTATAGGTAAACGAAAATTTATAATAAGTAATATTTTTTTATATCTATTTAAATAATCATCTTTAAGTCAAGAGTCATAAAGTTCACGCAAACGAAGTTGCGGGCGGCCACTAGTAAATAAATAAATAAATATATTAGAACAGGCTTAAGCTTCTTTATACGAGTACAGCATCATTTTAAACCATCACTAACTTTAGTCCCCCTTTTGATTAGGGGGTTTAATTGAGTTATATTCAGTTTGCAGTTAGTAGATAATTGTTTTTTTTCTTTTGTATCAGCATCTACATACTATCTCACTGCAGGGCAATGGCTTCCATCACGGAAGCCATATCTTCACTAATCACTACTATTAGTGATCACAAACCCCTATCTTCGATAAATTCTAAACAAACTTTTGCTCGATCCGCGAATGGAACTCGAGCCCGCGAGATCACGGCCGACTAGACCATTGGGTTGAAATAGCTGCTACAATGCATAAAAATACTGAATAAAGAAAAAGTGCAAAACATGGCCAGGCAACCAATCAGGGCGCTTTTATCACTGCCGACCGTATGCAGTCACAGATACCAATCGCGGCCACAATGGACTCGCCGGCTCGTGCAGGGATGCCGACGGGAAATATACGGGGTGTATCGGTAAACACAAACATTCCTTTAACCACAACTTCTATTAACCATTCTGAAAACATTGTTCTAGGACTTTTACATATAAATACCTACTATTGAGCGCAAAATCGCACATCTGCCTAGTTTTCATACATTGTATTAACTTGCTCACATCACGGCTTTTTCACACAACATCTCATACATTGACCTGACTCCGTACTAAGTAGCTCAAGCACTTATGTTACAGATATCAGACATGTAGCGGCGCTATGCGGCCTCCGCGCCGCACGAAGCACTGGCCGCTAACTTTTAGAAAAAACTTTTCTGTTTAATTTTCTCCTGTATTAAAAAATTGCTCTGTCTACTGTCTGCTCGCGATAACTATAATTATTTTGATTTACTTATTTTGATTATTTTTCCTTGTAAATTGTTATTTCTCATTCGGCAATACTGTGATAAATACCCACCGACGCTCGGAACATTTCAAATCTCTAGTGTTGCCATCACCCCGCAAAATTCGTTTGAAAAGTGCACTTTTTTTTCTCCAAACAAAATGGCCGCCAGGGGCGGCGCCATCTTGGATTTTGAAAAATCGTAAATGACGTTTGAAAGTAGAACTATACGCCACAGATTAAAAAAAGAATTTGAAAATCGAGCGGCGCCCCCCTAGCTACGATCCCGTGAAAAGTGCTCGAAATCAAATTTTCAATCCAAGATGGCGGCGCGGCCATTTTGTTTTTTCAACTTTTTTTTCTGTCATGTACAATAGCAAAGGGTGATTCTGAGACACTTTTCACATCTCGAATAACTGCCGTAACAAAAAAGTTGATGTCGCAAAAACGGCCGCCATTTTGTTTTTTTTTTCTTTAAATGTCAAAAACCTGCATTGATTAAAAAAACACTAGGGTTGTCAAAAATTTCCGCAAAAATAAACCCCAACACACCGCAAAACAGCCCTGATCAGTGAGTGAGTGAATCAGTCAGTGGTAATCGAGCTTTATATTATATAGACTAGCTTTTTGCCGCCCCGCGCTTTGCGCGGGCGCGCCTTCAAGCTAGGTCTGCGACGCTCGGCCGCTCCGGGCTGCGCCCTGCGCGGCGACGCTACGGGCTTCGCCCTCCGCGGAGCTCGGCCTTCGGCCTCGCGAGACGCAGCTCGGCCTGCGGCCTCGCGAATTACGGCGGTTTTTGTCTGTGACGGGCGTTGCCCTTGTTCTTTTTATGCCAACGGAAGGATAAATCAAATGTGTGTCCTTGGGCAGGTTGCGCCCTGGGTGGTGTTCTGCTTTGTTTTGTTGAAAAGACTTGAGATGAATGGCCGCTCTGGGCTTCGCCCAACGCGGCGCTCCGCTTGGTTTTTTGTTGAAAATAGTTGTGATGAAATGGCCGCTCCGGGCTGCGCCCTACGCGGCGCTCCGCTTGGTCCTGCCGCTCGATGTAACGATGAATGGCCGCTCCGGGCTACGCCCTACGCGGCGCTCCGCTTGGATCTGTCGCTCTATGTAACGATGAAATGGCCGCTCCGGGCTGCGCCCTACGCGGCGCTCCGCTTGGTCCTGCCGCTCGATGTAACGATAAAATGGCCGCTCCGGGCTACGCCCTACGCGGCGCTCCGCTTGGTTTTGTCGCTATATGTAACGATAAATGGCCGCTCCGGGCTTCGCCCTACGCGGCGCTCCGCTTGGTTCTCAGTGCAGGAATCGATGTAAAGCCGCTCCGGGCTACGCCCTACGCGGCGCTCCGCTTGGTTTTGTCACTTTATGTAACGGAAAAATGGCCGCTGCGGGCTTCGCCCTACGCGGCGCTCCGCTTGGTTCTGTCGCTCTATGTAACGATGAAATTGCCGCTCCGGGCTGCGCCCTACGCGGCGCTCCGCTAATCCGGTGTGCGTCAATTGGGATAATTTGGCCGCTCCGGGCTTCGCCCTACGCGGCGCTTCGCCATTGCTCTGCAGTATTACATAGAGCACAATGATAATGTCCATACATAAGTTAAAAGGCCGCTCCGGGCTGCGCCCGACGCGGCGCTCTGCTATGATTTCGCATGTACTGAACGATTGAAATGGCCGCTCCGGGCTTCGCCCTACGCGGCGCTCCGCTTGGTTCTGCCGCTGCATGTTATGATGAATTGGCCGCTCCGGGCTTCGCCCTACGCGGCGCTCCGCTGGTTCTCCCTGTGCAGGAATCGATGTAATGGCCGCTCCGGGCCTTCGCCCTACGCGGCGCTCCGCGTCGATTTTCCGGCGCGCCGACATGATAGTAGCCGCTTCCGGGCTTCGCCCTACGCGGCGCTCCGCCTTTGGTCCCGGGTCTTGGTAGGAAAGTTTCAATTTCCCCATACAACTCCCTAGGGAACCCTCACTCGAGCCAACTCCAGTACTACATGTATGGGACAGCTTCCTACCAGGTCGAAATTTTGTTTTCTTTTTTTTTCAATGCCAACTACACATAGACGCTCTGATTGGGCAAAAGTGACATCAAACGTCAGTTTTTGACAGGACCTCATACTCAGAAATTGAAAATTTGACACTTTACGTTTTGGGGTCGTTCTCAGAAAATATCAAGAATTTTGAAATTTTTTTTTCACTATCGTGTAGCTCTCGTCAAGCCTAACAACAAAGGTCATGTCAAAAAAGTTGAAAAAGTGGCGCTATCTGCCCGAAAAGCTGCTTTAAAGTTTTTTGAAAACTTACTTTTTTACAAAATGGCCGCCAACTCATCCGCCATTTTGAAATTCAAAAAATCCGTATTTTTCCCATATACTACATCTATTACAGGACGGAATAGCATTTTTAATTTTTTTTTTTAAAATATACCAGAGGGCAATAACTATCGCCGAAAATGACCATGTCGCGAAAATGTTTTTCCCAATCACTCCCAGTGTTGCCAGGTGATATTTTTAAAAATGGTCAAATGTCATTCGGACTGGCCCATTTGACGGGTTCCTGGGATTATTTTCTCCCAAAAACGGCTATTTCGATTCGTCACTATTTTGGGCCCTGACGCCCAAACTATCAAAAAAAGCAAAAATTTTTTTCGACATGGCAACACACACAAGCGAGACTCACACCCGCCCCATACATGCAAACTCCCTAAAGTGTCGCCATGTATCAAAAAAATCAGTTTGAAATTTCCAAAAATTTTTCAAATTCACAAAATGGCCGCCAGCCCGTCCACCATCTTGTTTTTTTGACAGCGCGTCCCCTGACCATAGACTACATCATATAGCACACCAGAGACAATTTTTACTTTTTTTCCATCTATGATACTCTCGTCCCGGGAGCCCCTCAAAGCCGGCGACACCCGAAATTTTATTTCCGCCGCCGTTTCCAGTGTTGCCAGGTTTTTTCCAAAAAAACTACCTGGAGGACCTTGCGAGTCCGAATAGCTACCAAACTGCATACTCGATTTTGCAAGCATGGCAACTTTTTTTTTTCTACCATTCGGGGCCGTGGTCCAAAAACTACCATGAATTTGGTAGAAATTCTCAGTCGTGGCAACACTGCAATAAATTACTCCCCGACGGTCCGAACATACCGACCCTCTCCAGAGTTGCCATCACCCCGCAAAATTCGTTTGAAAAACACCAATTTTTTTCTCCAAACAAAATGGCCGCCAGGGGCGGCGCCATCTTGGATTTTGAAAAAAAGCAACTGACGTTTGAAAATAGAACATGTCTGCCACAGATACAAAAAAGAATTTTGAAAATCGAGCGGCGCCCCCCCCAGCTACGATCTGTCAAATAACGGTCGAAATGAAATTTTCAATCCAAGATGGCGGCGCCGCCATTTTGTTTTTTCAACTTTTTTTCCTTTTCATGTATATGACAGCAGAGGGTGACTCTGACACACTTTTCACTTTTCGAATAACTGCCGTAACAAAAAAGTTGATTTCGCAAAAACGGCCGCCATTTTGTTTTTTTTTTTTCAAAATGTCAAAAACCTGGATTGATTAAAAAAACACTCAGGGTTGTCAAAAAAAAAACCCGCAAAAAAACCCGCAACCACCCCAAAAACAGCCCTGATCAGTCAGTCAGTGAGTCAGTCAGTGGTAATCTAACTTTATATAATATAGATGTACAATTCAAGCGCTTTCAAATGATACCGAACACAGCATATTTATCATAACTTTTATTTTTTGCTCTGTATGTTTTGTCCGCTAGAGGGCGCCACATTAGATCTTGTCAAATTTCATATAGCCTATAACCAGCGGACAGTTAAGACGCTTATAATGATATGCCATATGTCTGATAAGTAGTTTAGAAGTTAAGTGGAAACAGATGAACATACATACATACATACATACATACATACATACATACATACATACATACATAGCCTGTCAAAATCATAACCCTCCTTTTGCTTTGCCGTAGTCGGGTAAAATGCAACCTAGCTTTATTTCGATTGCTCAAAAATTTAATAAATAGGTCAAACTATATACGTGACTATCATGTAACAATTGTGTAACAATATTATTACTTAATTGTACAAATAATAAAAATCTATTTTAATAAAAAAAATTGACGTGTGACGTTTCCGTTCAAGAGCCACGGGCCACCATTTTACTTTTACAACATGGCGTATTGGCGTCTTCAATCTTGTTTTACAGCAGTGCGTTGTTGAACGAAAAATTGTGAATACGCGGGTTTATTTGACGTGATTTTACTTTGAATAACCTTCGGAAAAACTTTAATTTTTAAACATCATTATTTACGTGTACCATTTTAGAGAAATAAAAGCAAAATGTTTCCTCTAACGGATGAATCTCAGGAATCTGAATTAAACGTTTTGGTGTCTAACATTGTCAACGAAAGTCGGTTTAGCCACTGCAGGTTATGTTTGAAACAGATCACAGATAAATACGTGAGATTTAATGACTTCGTTACTTTGGATTCGTGTTCTGCTGAATTCCGCCCTCTCTCCGAGTTTCTTAAGAAAGCTTTGGGTAGCGATGAGGTTAGAATTTATTTTACTATAGTCGGGCCGTTGTATCATGCCCGATTTGACAATACCTTTTTTTTAATTTTGCACTTATCCTTGTTATGAGGAACACATTTCGCGAATCATAAAGAACTTTATGATTTAAAAGTAGTTCATTATGATTCGCGAAATGTGTTCCTCATAACAAGGATAAGTGCAAAATTAAAAAAAAGGTATTGTCAAATCGGGCATGATACAACGGCTCGACTATACTTAGTATTTGTATTGTCCTTGATTTTCATTGATTCAACGTTCAATTCAACTAGGTACCTCAAATAACATCAATAACTACACAAATTATTGCATAATTTTTTATAAATTCCGATCATGCGTGTATATTTTTGTTTCATTTGGCACACAAAAGCACAAATTCATAATTTAATGTTATTTCATTTCAGATATTTGAAGAGATATTAGGAATCGATGCAGTATGTCTAAGCTGTGTTGATAAAGCTCTCCAAGTCATCAAATTCATGGATATGTGTAAAAACTCAAATGAATTACTACATAAAGTGTTCAACAATTTGATGGAGACATTGAACATAGATATTGATACTTTCCAAAATAAAAGTTTATACATTGTCGTTAATGAACAAGAGACTAATATTATACTTGTTAAGAAAGATGAAGAGAAAGAAAACGTTAACATTCAGAAACATAGGCAAAAGAAGAAGAAGAGGCAATTTGAATGTTACAAATGTGATGAAATCTTACACAGTCTTGATGACTTCAGGGCACATAACTTAGGTTTTCATAGTTTGTTGACATGTGATTTATGCCAAGAAACATATTCCAGTGAAGATGACCTGGAAACTCATTTAAATGATGCTCACCAACATCAATGCACCCTATGTAGTCTCCGAACCAATTCTGAAGAAGAGCTGAAGGATCATGTTGGTAAATATCATAACAACTATGTGTGTAAAGAATGTGGCATATCCTGCCAAGGCCTAGACAAGTTGCGAGCCCATGAAATGAAACATGTTTCTAAAAACAAATGTCCAAAGTGTGGAAAGACATACTCAACTAAAGAGTTTTATCTAAAGCATGTGAAATTGTGCTTAGAAGATCTCTTGGACCCACATCCAATCAGGAATGAAATTGTTAAAACATACTTCTGTAATATTTGTGGGAAGGGTTATAGTACACCTGGTGGGCTAAGAGTCCACAGTAGGTTTACGCATGGGAATGCCAAGCCTCATGAGTGCAAGTTTTGTGGAAAGCAATTCACAGCCCCGAGTTACTTGAAGATTCACATGATAAAACACACGGGGGAAAAGAACTTTAAATGTGATATTTGTTCCAACAAGTTTGTGTCTAAAGAAGCACTGTTGTACCACACTCGAAGACATACTGGTGAAAGGCCATATTCCTGTAAATATTGTACTGAAAGATTTGTCAATGCATCTGCTAGAGCAGAACACATTAAATTTAAGCATGTGGGTCCTACACTAATGTGTGAAATATGTTCACATAAGTTTGTTACTCCTCACTTTTTGAAGCAACACATGAGCAGACATCACGACCCTACAAGCAAACTGTATGTAGCTCGAACATTGGCTCCAGATATGCCAGGCGAAGAGAACAAAAAGATCAAATATGAAAACAGACATTAACCTTAAGTTAAAACTGCGCAATTATGTACTTTTCAATATTTTGTTTGCATATTTATTGCATTAGATACCAATAAAGATAATTTTATGATTTACTTTCTCTATTCTATTTTTAAACATACAAGAAAGTCATGAATTTAATTGATGGCGCCACTGCTGTTACGTCATAAGGTATGGTAGCCCTATATTAAGTTAATATTCGATTTTTGTAACGTATCAGCTCATAAGCATTTTAACCAAATGGACTACCATACTCTTATAATATGACGTAAGTATTTATTTAATGTATTGTTTTTTCGAATAGAATAGTTTTGGGTTGCTGTTTTATCAACATTAACTATTCAAATGTTTTTACCAAAAAACATGGTTGCAGGTTTTAAAAAAATGTTTCTTAAAGCTCTTTCTGAAAAATATAGTTTCCTGACTGTAGGCCACGGGGGTTGCCCACAGGGGCCAGCTTCCATACAAAAAAAAGAACATCTTCTTTTCACGTAAGCGGCAGTGGCGCCATCAATTAATTTCATGACTTGATCATTGTTTGGTCCTTTTGACAGATGCAAAATACAAACACAGGTATATACTACCCGTGCGGATAAACGCTGGGATTAGAAATGGCGGCGCAACTATTCACCTCTCGCTCGCACACTATTTGCGTCTTTACTCGCACACGTGGGTACAGACCAATGAGTTATATATATAGAGCAGAAATACCTACAAAAAAAACGTGCCGGTTTAGAACATAAAATGGCGGACTGACAGCTATTTTAGTGCTGCTCTGTTGATAATGCTTTATCGATATCATAATTTGTCAAGTCGATACTGACTGGGGGTCTAATTTGAAGTGAAACGCAAATAAAGCATTGAGTATTGAAGTAATTTTGAGACTCAACCAAACGATTGAGAACGTCATTTCGTAATTTGAAGTGACCATTCTTTCGTTTGAGACCGATAGAAGTTGTTTTGACAGAACTCGTCTCAAATCCTAATTTGAAAGCCTAAAATGACATTCGTAAAATTGATTGATTAGAAGCTTAAGTTACTGGTTAAATGAAAATCAAAGTATAAATAGATAGGTACTCTTTATTGCACAAAGTTTACAAGTCTTCTTGAAGTAGGTAATAATTATGCTCTTAATATGTAATAGATAATATAGATCTTTTTATTGCAAAATTAAACTTAACTAGTGTTGCGGCAACACCAGGATCATAGCGGCAACACCAGGATCATATAACCAATCATTCCAATCAACGAATTTATCGCGTGATATGCGTCCGCTCTCATTGGTGCTTCATAACGTGATATCGCACAAGCGGACCAATGGGAGGCGCCGATGACGTCGCGGAAATCGACTCAACGGACATCCGGATCGCCACTGCATACAAGGAACACCTAACGCGCACATCTAACTCGTAATTTTAATTATTTTAATAGTTTGGTCTGTGACCGCTAAATAAGTATTTCTTTACTCTCTAATACCGAGTTTTCTTTCCTTCACCTCGTTCACTACAACTAGGTATACAGATATGTATTCAATTTACAATTATGGTGGTAGTAGGTAGTAGAGCTTGTAGTGATATTATCTTCCTGAGTTCAGTTCGTCGCAGTTTGTAGAAAGAGATCTGTAAGTAAGAAAATTATGGTATTATTGATAAGATTATAATGATATTATCTACTCTTAATAATAGAGGTAGGGCAATGGTAGCTCAGTGAATAAAAACGGGAGGTCGTAGCAGTAGGTATGTAATACCGGTATCATTAATAACAATCTCAAATTGACGAGTTTACGATATGTGATCAAAATCAAATTATTACAATACTCCCCAAAGTGAAATTCATCGCTTAGCATAAAAGGTTTATCTTCATCGTAAAATATTATCGATGTTTTACTACAACCCTAGTATAAAACTCACGAATTTTTATAACATAAAAATATTCAAAATGAAGCATAATTATGGACTGAAAACACACGGATAGAATCACACGGGGAAACAAAAGTGTAAAACATTCAAAGTTTCTATAAATATAATGAACATGTAGGGGTTCGTGTTCAGAGGAGAGAGGAGTGAGTAAAACTCGAAGTCCAGATTCGTAATGATTTTATTTACAATGCTTACTACTATTTATATAAAACTAATCCTAAATCTTACTGGCTAAAATAATGTACACCAATCAAAACACGGGATTTATTACCAATAGAAATTAGTTCATAAAAACTTGCGAGGGACGCGGCGTGAGCGAGAGGGCACGCTCGGACCTCTCGCGCTAATCGCGAGTGAGAGGTTTTCGGACCTCTCGCGCCGAGGTTATAAATATAAGCGGCGCGGAGTGCTCGCGCCTCGCAGTCGTAGGATGCTTCCCTGGGAGTGACGATCTCCCATATCACTCCCCCTCAAGCGAAGCGTACATTTTTCTTCACGATGCGGCCGGTTCTTGTGACGTAGGGCTGGCTCGAAGTTGCTGACGAGTCCGTTGATGTTGCTGTAGTACTCGTAGCAAGACTTGTAGCAGCCGATGTCGTAGCCGGAGGTGAAGCGGGTGCGTTGACCCCGTCGTTGGTTGTGTCCGCGAGAGTGTACGCTGGCTTTAGTCGGTCCAGCGATATCACTGATGTGCGAGACGGCAGCTGGATCTTGAAGTGTTTTTCATTTCGCTGTAGTACTTCGTAGGGGCCGTCGTATGGTGGCGTGAGCGGCGACCGCACAGTGTCGTTGCGCACAAATACGTGTGTGCACGTAGAGAGGTCCTTGTAGACAAATGGTTGTCGTACAGTGTGCTGCGGTCGCGTAGCTGGAGTTAGTGACGCCATCGCTGTTGTTAGTTGGCGTACGAAGTCTGCATCTTGGATGTTCGGCTGAGTAGGCACGAAGAAATCCGATGGTATTCGTAGTGTAGCGCCGTAAGTCATAAGCGCAGGACTGAGGTTGTTGTCGTCTCGTAGCGCGCTGCGTAGGCCCAAAAGTACAGTCGGCAGCTCTTCCACCCATGTTGTTGTGGCGCCGCGAGCCATGAGTGCGGCCTTCATTGTTCTATGCCATCTTTCGATCTGGCCGTTGGCTTGTGGATGGAACGCTGTAGTTCGGATTCTTGTTACGCCGAACTTTTTCATTAGCGCGTTGAACAACGATGACTCGAACTGGCGGCCTTGATCGGTTGAGATGCGTAGTGGGCAACCGAAGCGTGCGATCCAATTTTCATATAGGGCTTTGGCGACGATCTCTGCGGTTATCTCTTGAACCGGGATTGCTTCTGGCCACTTGGTGCATCTGTCGATGATAGTGATGCAGTAGCGGTAGTCGTGCGACAGTCGTAGCGGGCCAACTATGTCGATGTGTATGTGTTCGAAGCGCTGCGACGGCGGGAATGTAGCGAGCGGTTGTCACGACGTGTCGATGAACTTTAGCACGTTGACAGCTGATGCAGGCTCGCGTCCATTCTGCGACTTCCTTGCTCATCGATGGCCAGAAGAACTTTGTGATGATCTGGTTCCTCGTCGTTCGAACACCAGGATGGCACAGTTCGTGTTGCGCTTTGAAGGCGGCGCGACGATATGCCTTAGGTAGGTACGGGCGAGGCGTCGTAGTAGAGAGCTCGCACGTGATTGGTCGACTCATTCCGGGCAGTGTGACGACTCCGAATTTCAAGTTTGGTTGTAACTTGAGTTCCCTTAGTTCGTCGTCTCTGTCTTGATCGATGGCCAGTTGGTTGTAGTCGATCGAAGTTGGGCACTCTATCTCTTCGATACGCGATAGCGCGTCTGCGACGGTGTTTCGTTCGCCTTGTAGGTACTGGATGCTCGAACAAAACTGGCTGATGTAGTTCAGTTGTCGCTCACGTCGCGGGGTGTCGCTACTGCTCGGTGCTCGCGTAAGTGAGTAAGCGAGAGGCTTGTGATCGGTGAAGATAGTGACTTGGCATCCTTCTATTAAGCGACGAAAGTGTTTCACAGCCGAGTAGATCGCTAGGAGTTCGCGATCATACACGCTGTAGCGACGTTGTGTATCGCTCATCGTTTTCGAGAAAAATGCCAGCGGTTTCCAAACTTCATCTTCCTTTTGTTGCAGTACGGCGCCGAGACTGTGATCTGAGGCGTCGGTCATGATGACGAGATTGTTGCTGATGGACGGGAATGTGAGAGTGGTGGCTTCCGAGATGCTTTGGCGGCATTTTTCAAAAGCGTTTTCTGCTTCGGGTGTCCAGTTGATAGGTGTCTTGTCATTTTTCTTCCGGTTGTGTAGATATTTGTTCAATTCGTGTTGCAGCTCAGCTTGATGTGGTAGGCAGTCTCGGTAGAAATTCAGCATGCCGAGGAAACGTCGTAGCTCGATGATAGTTTTCGGTTTCGGGTAAGTAGATATTGCTTCCGTCCGGTCTTGAGTAGGTTTGATTCCGCTTGCTGAGATTTCGTAGCCGAGAAAGTTGATTTTCTCTTTTCCAAACTCGCACTACTCGATGTTGAGTGTGACGCCATACTTGTCGAGACGCTGCAGTACATCATGGAGGAGTTTCTTGTGCGTTTCTTCGTTTTCTGAATACAACAAAATGTCGTCGATGTAACAGAAACATCCGTCTATCCCTCTTAGCACTTGATGCATGAAGCGTTGGAATGTTTGGCTGGCGTTACGAAGTCCAAACGTCATGCAGTTGAACTCGAACATTCCGAACGGCGTGATTATGGCGGTTTTCTCTGCGTCTTCTTTAGAGATCGGGATCCAATAGTAGGCCATCTTCAAGTCGAGTTTGGAAAATATCTTCTTGTTGTTGAGTTGGTATGTAAAATCTTGTATGCGCGGTATCGGGTAGCGGTCGGGTTGTGTGACCGCATTCAGTCGCCTGTAGTCGCCGCATACTCGTAGTCTACCATCTTTTTTCTTCACAACGTGCAGAGGACTGGCCCATGGACTCATTGACGGCTTGCATATTCCCATCTCTATCATGCGGTCGAACTCTTCTTTCGCTGCTTTGTACTTGTCGGGCGGTAGAGGGCGCGCGCGTGCGTACAAAGGCGGGCCCGTTGTTTGTATGTGATGGACGACTTCATGTTTCGCTGGTTGTTTCAGTGACATCGGTCGCAGGACGTCTGGATATTTCTTCAGGATGTCGTGGAAGTCTTGATTCGAGCTAATCAAGTGGACGGCTTCGGCTTGTGTTGAGACTTCCACGGCGTTCACGGAGAGTTCTGTGATCGTGTCGACGAGCTTCCTTTTGTGCAGATCCACCAAAAGTTGATAGTGGCGAAGGAAGTCAGCTCCGAGGATCGAAGTCTTCACGTCTGCTACGACGAATGTCCATTTGAAGTCGCGCCGGAGTCCGAAGTTGAGTCGCATCGTTTTTTCCCCATACGTTCTAATGGGCGTATTATTTGCCGCGTAAAGCTTGTATTCGCTTTCCGGTGTCTTGCATTTCTTCTTATGATTGGCGGCCAAAACGGAGATATCTGCGCCCGTGTCTACGAGGAAACGTTCTTGCGTGTTGCGATCGTAGACACAAAGGCGATGACTGATGCTAAGGACACCGACGTCCGCCGCGGTCGGTGTCTTTTCTAGTTTTCCGCAAGCTTCCTTCTTCTACTGCAAGGTGACTCGCATCGTCTCGCTTTATCGCCATAGCGGAAATGGTATTTGCATTCCCAATTCGCATCGCCGGGTTTCACAGTAGGCCCTCGCCGCGAGTTAGAGTGCGAGCGAGAGCGAGAGCGCCCGCGAGCGGGACGGCGATAGTGTTTCGTAGAGCGGGAACGTAGCTCGGCGACTTCCAGTGATAATTTTTCTAGTTGTTTTGATAAGACTTCTAGATGTGTAGATGTAGTATTGCCGTAGTTCTCTGACGATCTTGATACTGCTGCGATGGTGCTGGAGCTCGGAGTGGAGTATTCCGCCATCTTGTCTGCCATTGTAGCGAGTGTGTCGAGCGATGATTCTTCGTTGACAGAAAGGACGACGCGCATCTGAGTGGGTAGTTGATTGAGCCACTCGATCTTCAATCCATCGTCGGTTATCATGCCGCTGCTTAGTTCACGCATCTTGCGTAGCAGGTGGGATGGCTTCTGGTCTCCAAGCTCGAGACCGCCGAGAAGTTGCCGAAAGTTTCTGACTTCAGATTGGTCGTAGACGGCGAGTAAACGTTTCTTCACGACGTCGTACTTGTTGGTGAGAAACGGATTGTACAGGATGTCGGAGAGGTGCCGCAGGTCCGTCGCTTGAAGTTGTTGCAGGACGTAGCGAAATTTCTGGTCATCCGATGTCTTCAGCGGGTCTACGACGGCTTCAAACTGCATGAACCATGCTCGAGGAATTTCGCGCCAAAACGGTAGCAGTCGCGATTGTACGGAGACTCCAGCGACATCAAGCTGGGGCGTAGCTTCCGGGCTTGATGCTTGCTGGCTAGCGCTGACTCGCTGCTGGACTTGCTCTGACTCTTCCATCTTGCTTGAAGTCGGTGGTCACCACTTGTAGGGGTTCGTGTTCAGAGGAGAGAGGAGTGAGTAAAACTCGAAGTCCAGATTCGTAATGATTTTATTTACAATGCTTACTACTATTTATATAAAACTAATCCTAAATCTTACTGGCTAAAATAATGTACACCAATCAAAACACGGGATTTATTACCAATAGAAATTAGTTCATAAAAACTTGCGAGGGACGCGGCGTGAGCGAGAGGGCACGCTCGGACCTCTCGCGCTAATCGCGAGTGAGAGGTTTTCGGACCTCTCGCGCCGAGGTTATAAATATAAGCGGCGCGGAGTGCTCGCGCCTCGCAGTCGTAGGATGCTTCCCTGGGAGTGACGATCTCCCATAAACATTTTATAATAATTAGAAAAAAATATAACATACCGGTGCAATGTTTATCTTTGCTGATTTTCGCTTTTCCTTGAGCCACATCCTATAACACTACACTTGGGCATAATGATTAAATGTTTCTTCAATATCCTGTGTAATGTGGACAACGAGTTCTCAAAAGAAAAGAAATTATTAGTTATTTTTGTCGGAAGAAACGGTGAGTTGACACTTCATGTACTTCAGAAAACTGTAACTAAACATGGCTTTTTGGCCGCATTAGGCATTAACGTGGTTGTCAAATGACAATTTTTCCGATTAAAGAGCTGAATGAAATAGTGTCATCTCTTTCCACTTATGAAATCAAGGCTGAGTTAGATAGAGAGAACAATAGTTTTGAGAATTCCACGTCGACAGGCATGGTATTTGTATAACTGATTTCTGTATAGGACAATAGGCCCGGTCCATATATTTAAGTCAATGGTACAGACTGACAAAAAAAAGCTGCGTTTTAATAAAATTTTGTGAGCTAGTTTTTCCGTGGTTTTGAACCTTTCGTTAGTCTTGTCATATTTTGTTAGAAAGGTACGTTATTCCTCATTACTATAGGCTATGTATGTACCACAGACAAAGCCGGGGCGGACCGCTAATAAATGTATATTTTTGTGAGAACAAATTCGTTTATAAATGTGTCGGAACGGTCAGGGGTTTAGGTCCAGAGCGTACAGGCATTAGTGTGGGCAGAAATAGGGATCGTGCAATGAAAATCACCGGGTTACACACTTAACTGATTTAATTACACCACTGAAACTATTACAATAGCAACACTAGGTATCTAGGTCTTAATTTGAACACTAAAACTCTGAACGAGTAGCGGGACAGTTCCGCGACGTTTACTCGGCGACGGTCAGAATCAAACTCTCTCCAATCGCTCCTCGCCGATAACGTCACGACTCTGTCGAAGCGTGCGAAACGATAGTTCCCGCTGTCGTCGCTTGGCGCGCTTGCTTCTCGTCGTTTATGGTCTGTGACCGGATGCGACAAATGCGATAATTATAAATTATTATTTGTTTACAAACAATTTCTTTTTAGGAAAAAAGAATTTATCGCAATCTGAATTATTTTCATAGATTTTTTACAAAAATACAGTAAAAAATACTACTTACAAAATAATAAAACCTATAAAGCATACTTACATATTATTTGAATTAATAAAATAACAAAACATTTTCAATGCTAACGATATTTTCTACGATTTTTCAGTTTACTATATTTAATTATAATTTTACGTACTTAGTATGCTGACGGTACCGACTCGTCGGTCCGCCATTTCTAATCCCAGCGTTTATCCGCACGGGTAGTATCTGTGAACATTTAAATCCCTTTAACCACATGTTATCTCAACCATTCTGAACAACATTTGTTTTCAACTTTTCCAAATTCTTCGAAAAATTTTTCGACTCCCCATACAAAATGACCAAGTCACGTGAATGACTTTGTATGGAAAGATGAAAATTTTTTATGCGAATTTTCAAAAGTCATAGTATAAATGTTGTTCAGAATGGTTGGTAGAACATGTGGTTAATGGGATGTAAATTTTCACAGATACACCCTGTATGTTGTGCATACAGTATACAGTACAAATCCTCCAACGGTGCACTCTTTATTCCCTTACCCTCTTTATTCGATGAGACACCAGTATGTCACGACCGAAGAGAAATTGGGCGCAGGACCAACATTTCAAGCTCAAAGCAATCGGTTACCGAGAGGCCTACTGATCCTAGTTCTACTACTATCCAAAGAGAATTAATCACTACGCTTTACTACACCTACTTCCTAAGCCTAGAAAGGTAGTATACATGTCAAAGAGAATATAATCACTCCGTTTTACATGTGTCACTCAGTGTCACCCTCTTTCACTTTGTTCGTTTTTTCTTAGTTTTAAAATTTATTATTAGGGCTTCTATTATGGGTTTCTTCGATTGCTTACCCCAGCCTAAACAATGTTGTTTCTGCATTCCTCTTAGAGTAGGAACAATTATAATAGCAATATGTTGGGGGGTAAGTAAATCAAATTACTTTAATAATCTTCAGCAGCGCTGTCAGGTTTCCTAGATGAACTTGGCTGGTTGGAATGAAGACCGGCCGACATCCCTCCGCATGCGAAATGGGCACACCTGCCTGTAGCCCGATGGCGGAAAAGCCCGTACGAAAGAAGATAAACGTGTTTTTCTACCGATCTTTCGACTATGGAGCGGCCTATCTCAAAGATAAACAAAGAAATGTGTATGGGAACTTTGTATGTGTATGGGAGCTGCCCTAAAAAAATATGTTTTTTTAATTTTATTCTACGACTTTGTTGTTGTATCTGTGGGTTTTATATAATCTGTGGTTAGCTGGCAACACTAGAGTGAGTTAGACTTGAACAATGACCGGCACATCCTATAGACATGTAACAATGTAAAGTGATTATTATTAAAATAAACATTATATTAAACTACAACAATTAGTTTATATATCTCGTCCAGTAAGCCATCCAAATATGGTGTCATCGTGGTGCTGAAAGAAAAGCAAGAAAGGACACACGACTACAATGACTGACAAGGTACAGAAATTTCTTTTATCAAATACAATAAAACCGTTGAATATTTCAAACGGAAGTGGCAAAAATGGACAAAATATCAATAATTATGATAACTGGACGAGATGGAAAGAGAAATTCCTAATATATTATGACGCTCATGATTTTGACGACCTAACGGAGAAGAAAAAAGTAGCCTTATTTTTAAATTCTATTGGAGAGGATGGTATCGACATATTCAATTCATTTGGACTGGACAGAACTATAGTGAAATTAGATGATGTAATAAAGAAATTTGATGAGAAATTTAATCCCTGCAAAAATACGACTGTGGAAAGATACAAATTCTTCACTAGATATCAAAAAGATGACGAATCATTAGATGAATATTGCACTACCCTAAACAATTTATCAAAAAGTTGTGATCTATCTTCCCTAAAAGAATCATTGGTGAAAGATATGTTTGTGATTGGCATTAGAAATAAATACATCAAGGAAAGATTATTACAGGAAAATTTCAATGACATTAATGAAGCAATTCAATTTTCGAAGAATTTAGAATTATCTCAAGAAAGATCTTCACAACTACCTGCGACTGACAAAGAAAAAAATATTCATCAGGATTTCAAGGAAATTAATTCAATTAACCATGAAAAAATGTCAAGACCAAGAAGACCATTGATTAGATCATCACATCAAGAGAGACCAAGATCAATTAGTAGAAATTCGTCGACTACAAGAAACAAGAATTATTCTTCGAACAATTCTTTTTCCAGGAATCATTTTTCAGGTCAAATATGAAAAATTGTGGAAAATGTGGTCAAATACATAGACACAAGTGCCCAGCATTAGGAAAAAATTGTATTCATTGCAAAAAACCTAACCATTTTGCAAAATGTGTAGAAGCAACACCAACAAAAGACTTCCGGTGAACTCTGCGGTGAGATGTATCAATATGATTTTATCATTAATTCTATTGAGTCTAAAAACTTGAATAATTGGTCTATGAATATTTATATTTTTTGATTATTGTATTCCATGTCAAATAGATACTGGTGCAGATGTTAATGTGATTTCTGAAAGTACTTTGTATAAAATAAAACAAAATAGAAATATCAACATTCCTATTCGCAAAACGAATAATAGAATTTTTACTTTTCTGGTCAATTAATTGAAAACATAGGCAGTGTTAAATTGTATTGTCAATTGGAAAATCAAACTAATGCTTATATTTATTTTATAGTTGTAAAAGATAAATGTAAAACTATAATTGGATGGAGGACTTCGGAAGAAACTGGTATAGTGAAACGACTGTTCCAACTTACTAATGGATTGCATGAGCATGAAACATCAAACGCTAATATTGATAATAACAACAAACCAAGGTCAGTACAACATATTATTAACAAATACTCTAACACCTTCGAAGGATTAGGATGTTTACCAACAGAAGTTCATTTAGAAGTAGATGAATCTATTAAACCTAAGATAGTCCAGTTAGGAGAATACCATATGCACTTCATGACAAATTAAAGGAAGAATTAGATAGAATGGAGAAACTAAAGGTTATAGAAAAAATTAACGAACCAACTGAATGGGTAAATTCTTTTGTTCCAGTTGAAAAACCTAATAAAACCCTTCGTTTATGTTTAGATCCTAGAAATCTCAATAAAGCTATTAAAAGACCATTATATCCTTATCCTACATTTGATGATTTAAGATCAAAAGTTTCAGGGAGCTTCAGTATTTTCAAAATTAGATGCAAACTCAGGATACTGGATGTTAAAACTTGATAATGATAGCAGTAAACTCACTACATTCAATACACAATTTGGTAGATATAAATTTTTAAGACTTCCATATGGTATAAATTCAAGTGGAGAAATATTTCACAGAGTAATGAATGATATATTTCAGGACTTGCCAGGAGTTATTTTATTTGTGGATGATATTTTAGTATATGGATCTACTCAAAAAATTCATGATGAAAATCTTGAAAGATTATTTAAAAAAGCTCAGGAGGTAAATCTTAAATTTAATAAATCTAAATGTCAGTTTAGTTTACCACAAATTTCATATGTAGGTCATATTTTGATAGACATGGTATTTCCCCAGACAAATCCAAGATTGAAGCGATCATTGAAATGCCTAAACCTAAAGATATAAAGGAACTACAACGATTCCTAGGTATGGTAAATTATTTAGGTTCATACATTCCTAATTTATCTGAAGAAACCTCAATTTAAGAGATTTATTAAAAAAGAAAAATGTTTGGCAATGGACTGAGAACCATGACCAACAATTTAATAAATTAAAATCATTAATATGTCAGTCTCCAACTTTAATTCATTATGATGTCAAAAAGCCAGTAAGAATGTCTGTAGATGCTTCAAAGAATGCAGTAGGTGCAGTAATATTTCATGAAAAACACCCTATAGCTTACGCTTCTAAATCATTGAATAAGTCACAAGAACACTATGCACAAATAGAAAAAGAATTATTTGCCATAGTTTTTGGTTGTAAAAAATTTCATCAATACATTTATGGAAAGACAATACAAGTAGAAACAGATCATCAACCACTTGTCACATTATTTAAAAAATCACTCTCAGATGTTCCTGCTAGATTACAAAGAATGATGATAGCAATTCAATCATATGATCTTATAGTTTCTTATGTAAAAGGCTCAGAAATGTATGTCTCTGACACACTATCTCGTGCACCAATAAATAAAACAGAAATAGATGAAACTGATTTTAATGAATTGTATTCAAATATTGAATGTCAAGTAAATTTATTAACTTCAAATCTTTCTATATCTAAGGAAAAATTAGAAAAAATTATATCTCATTCTCTATCGGATATTCATTTAAAAAGATCGTTGAATATTTTAAAGAAGGATGGCCTAAGTCTAGACAACATTGTGATCCTATTGTTTTACCTTATTGGAATATTAGAGATGAAATTCATGTAGTAAATAATATTTTATTCAAAAATAATTCTGTCATTATTCCAAAATCATTAAGACCTAGTATTCTTTCAGAGTTACATGAGAGTCATATGGGTATCGAAAAAACAAAAAACCTTGCTCGAGGATTAGTTTATTGGCCAAATATTAATCAGGATATTGAGACTCATGTAAGTAAATGTGAATCTTGTATGATGTATAGACCAAATAAAACAAAAGAATCAATTTTATTTCATGAACAGCCTAATCTTCCATGGCAAAAAGTAGCGACTGATTTATTTGATTATAAAAATAAAAATATTTAGTAGTAGTAGATTTTTATTCGAATTACATAGAACTTGCATACTTAAATAATAATTCTACTAGTAATTCTGTGATATTTCAACTAAAATCAATTTTTGCACGTCATGGTATTCCTGTACAATTAGTTAGTGATGGTGGTCCCCCATTTAACTCAAAAGATTTCAAAAATTTTCTCAAGGAATGGGATGTAGAACATATTACTTCTAGTCCTCATTTTCCTAGATCCAATGGTTTGGCAGAAGTATCTGTAAAATAATAAAAAACATTTTAGAAAATGTGAAGAATCAGGTTCAGATTATTTTACTGGATTATTGCATTACAGAACTACGTCTAAAACTGATGGTAATAAGTCACCAGCCGAATTACTCATGTCAAGAAAGCTAAGAACTAAATACCGACTAATACTAAAATCTTAAACCTAAAGTTGTTCGATTCTCTGAATACATAGATAACAAAGTCAGTAAACAATTAAAGACAAGTTTATACTACAATCGAAATTGTAAGCCCAGTCAAGTCTTCGAAGAAGGTCAAAGTATTTTATTTAAGAAGAATCCCAAAGATATAATATGGACAAAAGGTATTATTATGAGTAAAACTAATTTACCAAGGTCATATCTTGTCAAAGATCAGAATAATGTAATTTATAGGAGAACCTCTCAACATATTTTGCATTGTAATACTAACAGGTCAAGGTATAATCAAGTCAATAATAAAAAGAGATCAAGTCTTACAAATAACCATTATAATAATAGGTATAGTCAGAATTATTCACATAAATATCAGTCAAATTGCATGTCAACTAAAACTAACAATTCATTTTTAGAAAAGGATGATTATTCTAGTAGTGATGATGAACAGTATAGTACTTTAAGTTATTATGTAACAAAAGGAAATGCTAATGATAAGTCTCCAAGTCAAACTTCAATTCATAGTACAAATCAGTCAGAGCCAGAAGTATTTCAATCATTAGAAAATAGTCCTATAAATGATAATGTTCAAACCGAGTCAGAATTGGAAAATCATAGTAATGTATTGTCGCCTGAATTCATAGAAATGGAAAATGTATCGGAAGATGAGTTCCTTCCAGAATTAAGTGATCAAAATTCAAATATATTACCTGAAATGCAAGATATTTCATTTAGCGCTCCATGTCCAGAGGCTAAATATACTAGACGAGGTAGGAAAATTAATATGCCTGATAGATTTAATTTATAACAATGACCATATATGTAAGTTTTTAAAATTGTAAATATATTATGATATATGACTAATAATTTAATTTAATACGAATGTTAAGACTGTGTAAATAATAATTATAGGTTATGAATAATGTCAATGTCAATGTATCTTTATAAACAATGTCAAAATGTCAATGTCACTAATGTCAGAATAAAGTTAAAATAGTATTGCCAGCCACTTTCCAAAAAAGGGGCATGTTGTATCTGTGGGTTTTATATAATCTGTGGTTAGCTGGCAACACTAGAGTGAGTTAGACTTGAACAATGACCGGCACATCCTATAGACATGTAACAATGTAAAGTGATTATTATTAAAATAAACATTATATTAAACTACAACAATTAGTTTATATATCTCGTCCAGTAAGCCATCCAAATATTTGTTAGCGTGGGTATCTAATTAATTAGGTATGCCAAATTACAATCTATCACTAAGAATCTGAGATAGAGCGGATGGACGGACGGACATGGCATCCATAAGGATTCCGGAACCAAGGGCGTAGCAACCGCCGTATCTGCCGTAACAATTAGGTATACGGGGCCCCAAAAGTGTGTAAGGAAAAAAAAAACTTTCGAATTAGTTTTATTTTAAAAATGACAAAATTCTATAAAGCAATTAAGTAGGTACTTTGTTTCCCGCCTAAAGCGTGCGTTCAAAAGTTGGCAACACTACATCGTTATGGCGGGCCGCGGGACTTCCCCGCCCGGGGCCTCCAAACAATTTATTTATACGGGGCCCCGACAAGGCAAGCTACACCACTGACCGGAACCCTAACCAAACCGTCTTTCTTCATTCGACTCTAACTAATCTAATACGACTATTAAACACATTAGGATGAATATCAAATGAGGAAAATTCACAGGTAACCTGAGTACAAGCGCAAATGCACAATACTGCACTCGCATTCATACGAACTACGCAATGTACTTTACCTATAGGTAATACGTACATGTAGATAGCTGAAATAATAAAATGATTGATTCATCCGTACCTACACAGGTTATTTAAGGTGGTTTCAGTGATAAGCGTTTGACCAGGCCGGCCACCCGCTAACAATATCTATCCAGCGGTCGTCACACTTTACTCTTCAAGGGCCACATATCAACATGAACATCAGGGCCCGGGCCGCAGTATATGCGTAATAAACTGATTTCTGATAAATACGAATATGTAGTTGACTAGTAATTAAATAAATCTACTATATCACGGGCCGCACAAATAACGTTGGCGGGCCGCATGCGGCCCGCGGGCCGCAGTTTGACGACCACGGACTATACTATTTATAAAGAGATAACAACGACCAGGCTTATAGGTAAAACGAAACGCTTGCGCGATGTAATTAGACACAGCGCCATCTATCGGTTTATTTCTGAATTACGGTCCCGAAGCGAAGTGGGGGCGGGCCACTAGTTATTTGATAAAGTTCTGAAAACTATCTTATATGATATTTGACAATATGCTCGTCTCCTTCCTCTCTGTGGAGGAGGACGACCAGCAGATGATACGGGGGTACCAGCGCCGGCATTGCACCGGCCATCTTCACTGCCTGTTTGGGACGGCCGCTCACGCTCGGCTGTCCTTATCGTCCCCCCAGCCGGGGAGGGTCGTGGACCGTGATGGCTTCGTGCTGGTCATCACGGCCTCTCCCCACTTAAGGACGATGAGATGGTGCCCAGAGGTTTTAGTCGGTGCACCCCTGCCGCCGCAGGGGGAGTCCGACATAACGCGTAATGCATTTCCCCTGGGACATCAAACTTTTGACAATTGAAGATGTGCTGGAGTACTTACCCTTCTTTCGCAAACCGAAAATAATAATAAATAAGATAAATACCTACCTAAATAAGTAAAATGACATTTTAAAGTTGTTTGAATTGACATTTTAAAAATTATTACCAATGGGGCTACCATACTCTATGACGAAAGCGACAGTGGCGCCATAAATTAATTTGATGACTTTCTCGATGTTTTATTATACCCCATGGTACTTATTAATGTTTATTTTTCAGTTGAACATTGTACCCAATATCATGTTGATAAGGGCTGCAAATAACGTGGCGAATAACTCAACGAGCTTAGCAGCAATGCCGTCGACGTCTGACTCTAAACACAAATTAACGCGGCCAGAATGTTTAGCAACTGCAGTAGATTGGGTCATTATAGTAGTCAGTTCGGTAGGGATCATTGGCGCTCTAGTGCTATTGTACGCTGCCATCAAAGTGAGTACCTACTTACCTATTTTTTTTTTATAGTTTAGGGGCAGACGAGCATACGGATCACCTGATGTTAAGCGATTACCGTCGCCCATGAACACCTGCAACACCAGGGGCTTCACAGGTGCGCTGCCGGCCTTTTAGAGCGAGATATGCCCTTTTCTTGAAGGTTTGTAGGTCGTAGTGGTCCGGAAATACCGCAGGTGGCAGTTCGTTCCATATTTTTGTCGTACGCGGCAGAAAGTTCCTGGCAAAGCGCACAGTAGTGGACTGCCAGCCATCCAGATGAAATGGATGGAACTGCTGCCGCGTGGAACGATGTCGAAACGAGGCGGCAGGAATCAAACTGAACAATTCCTCGGAGCACTCCCCATGGTATAAGCGATAGAGAATACACAAAGACGCAACATCTCTCCGCAGCGCCAAGGGGTCAAGCCGACTAGTGATATCCCGGCAATCAAGTTTATCAAGTTGATTTCCTTAACAATAAAGTAATCATCCCTTAGCTGAGTGAGAATACATGGAGGCCAATTCTCGGTTTTCGTCTTTTATGTCAAGTTGACTTCATGGAACGCACAACCAATAGGAAAACATAGATTACAGTCGATATTTTTGGTGGATCAATGGTATACTTGGAATAAAAACAGTTTCACCAGCACCACCTGTACCTGTTAGTATCTCAGCTTGAATTATGTAAATTCCGCTGCGAAGAATTAATTTTTAGTTAGGTTCCGTAACAGAGTTAAGACGGAGATAGATTGCGCATCAACAATAAGGAACTCCAACTTTAGCTTGGTCCTAGGGCCGGGCTAAGCGGCAGTGACGCCCTTGTCCATTTCCATATTTTCCATGTCAGAGTATAGATAGATACACCGACCTACTCATATATTAATTAATTTTATATTTTTCCAGGAAAATGCTAATTTAGTGGGTTATTGTTTATGGTTGTTTTTTATCACATATTGGGTATTATTTTCGTTATTGAATATAATATCGGATATTGTAAGATTCGCGAGGAGCTGTGGAATTGAAGACGGCGCGATGCTTGGTATACTGCTGGCTATCAGTAATAACCTATGTAAGTAGGTATATAGTACCTATATATGTCACAGTCATCTGGTTTAATCAGCTATTTGATTAAATCACTAGCGCGTTCATAGAATGACGACGTTTAATTGAATAACAAAAGAACTATTTGTCAAGTTGTTTCATATAACGTTCAACTTCTTGACTGAACGTCATCTAGCATAGTCGTTGAATGGGTTAATATGTAGGTATAGCAGATTATTTAATGTTTGAATTCTAAACTGGAATTCAAGACCAAAAAATCTACGACATATACGTCACTGTCAAATCTGTTAAAGTCACTTATGTCATTTTTAAGGGACGTTTTTAGGTTTCGCCAACCTTTTTGGCATTATTTTTCTTATTAAGCAGACTAAACTGTCAAGTTTCCACACATTGTTAAAATATTGTAGGTACCTAGATACCAAATGTTATTAACAAAAAAAAAGTGAAGTGAAGCCTGTTCATTCAACGTTCGGCCTAGTCATTCAATTGAACGTCGCCATTCATTCAACGCGCTAGTCATCCAATCAAATAGCTGTTTCAACCAGATGACTGCGACAAACTCATATTTTTAATTTTATGCGCACCACGCTGTCAATGTGTCAATCCCATACTTACTTAGTTACATTTTGTTCCTTTCGGAAAACCAGCATCAGAGAATCTTATAATATTTAATAGACGCTCATAAGATGCTACATAGACGTAACTTCAAAAATCGTGAAAATGACTTATAAGCGCCATTACATTTAAAAAGTGATATTTTTTATGATGAAACAAAGACGCATAATCATTTCCCTTATTTTTGGGGTAGATGGCGCGAGTTGTCTTTGTAGCTTTACCGTAAAATTGCACAATACTTGGTGCGACAGTGACCGATCAGTCAGTTGCGCGGGGCGCCCGTTGAGTGTGGACATCGCTTGGACATAGTTCGTCGTAACTGTAAGTTATGCCATTTGTTGTATTTGTTTACCGGAGAAACAATGGCGTATCTGTATACAGGAGTGGGTACGACATGAGAGTTCAACATGAGTTTCGTCTTGTCCATGTTCATTTTGAGACCCACTTGTTGAGAGACTCTACTGAGGTCGTCGAGCATTCTGCTTAGGTCTTCCAAGGTCTCAGCCATGACAAGACATCATCGGCAAATCGAAGGTGCGTCATGTACTCGCCATTTATATTGATGCCATGTCCACCCCATTCCAGAAGCTTAAAAATAACGTCCTCCAACAAAGTTGTGAACAGTTTCGGCGATATGACGTCACCCTGTCTCACACCTCGCTGGAGTGGTATAGGCTTAGACTTCTGGTCTTGAAGACGGACTGACATGGAGGCGTTTGCGTACAGGGACTGCAAACACTTGTATGTACCGGTAGTCAATTCCGCACCTTTGGAGAGACTGTAGCACAGCCCAAATCTCGACAGAATCAAAAGTTTTCTCATAGTCCACAAACGCTAAGCACAATGGCAGATTGTACTCCTCGGACTTCTGTACAACCTGCCGCAGCGTATGAATGTTGGTCTATGGTGCTAAAGCCTTTGCGGAATCCGGTTTGTTCAGGAGGCTGAAAGTCGTCCAACCTACGTGCGAGACGGTTCGTCATAACTCTCGAAAACAGCTTGTAATATGTGACTCAGCAGCGTGAAGGGCCTGTAGTCCTTCAATTGGGATTATCTCCTTTCTTGAGAAAAGCCTCACCTCGCCAGTATGCCCCGCTTTGGTCGTCTTTTCCCTCGATGATGACGAAGTTAAATAGCTTCTGAAGGGCTTTCAGGACCGTTCGCCCACCTGCCTTCAGAAGCTCCGCTGTGGACTCGTCATCATCCGGTGCCTTGCCGTTCTTAAGCTATTTGAGAGCTATGCTAATCTCGTACAGGCTGACGTCCGGGATATCTTCAGTGTAGTGCCGGGTTAATTTGTTATTTCAGCCAATAGACGTCCACTGCTGGACCTAGGCCCTCCCCCAAAGTTCTCCACACAGATCGGTCCTGTGCCACCCGCATCCAATGGACTCCCGCGACCTTCACCAGATCGTCGGTCCACCTGGTGGGAGGTCTGCCACGGCTGCGGCCTCCTGCGCGTGGCCTCCACTCAGGACCTTTTCCACCCCAATGGCCGTCTGTTCTCGCAATGTGCCCATTGCCACTTCAGCCACGCTAATAATTAGTAATTTGGCCTGATTGGAAACAATTTAATTCCCAGCTACTATGCAAGATTTAATGAGGGACTTTTTAGAAGTGACGTGAAGTAAGTTTGCCAAAGCTACTTGTTACTTAATTATCTTCTGATTAACTAATATTTAAAATAGCAATTGAAAGGGCTATGCTCGGAGTATCTTTGAAGGACCGCATCAGAAATGATGTAATCCGACAGAGGACCCCAGAGTCACCGACAAAAGCCCACCGAATTAGCAAAATGAAGTGGGCAGTGGGCTGGTCAAATTAGCCGCAGAACTGACAACCGTTGGAGCCATAAAGTCCTTGAGTGGAGACCGCGACTCGGCAAACGTAGTGTTGGACGCCCTGCTACAAGATGGGATGACGACATTCGAAGGCTGGCTAGAGTAAGCTGGATGAGAGTGGCCGAAAATCGGGAGCGGTGGCGTGCATTGGGGGAGACCTATGTCCAGCAGTGGATGAGCGGGGGCTAATGATGAAATAGCCATTAACAAGGATTTTTGCTGTAAACTCATGATCATTGCGGCTAAAAATATTTTAATTACTACAAAGACGCATGGTCCGTGCTACAAGACACATCTGGTGGCAACTCTAAAGTTTGATAATATGTACAGCAGTGGACGTCAATTGGCTGAAATGATGATGATGATGTACAAAGGTGCAGTGAAGTACCGCAAAGTGATGTTAAGTAACAAAATCGTTGAATTGTATCGTTTTTAACACTGCTATTGTGTGTCTAGTGAGTTGTCACGTGAACAACTTGCTTTGTTAAAAGTAGTATCCACAGAATACCTAGGTACTTAAATCAATAAAACGCTAAACATCAGAGGTTTATTGAGTGACCGTGTCTTTGACTTCAATGTCTTGACATTGGCAAAGTTACCCTCCTTATCCTCCTGAACCCTCCTTCATGAGGAGAGCCATATTAAAAAAAAGACATGGTTCAGTGTCTTGCCATGACCCGAACGAAACTGTATATTTTTGGTACGTTTGAAAGCTAAGATCATTTTGATGCTGCCTATATCATGACAATCCTGGATTCTATAACTTGAAACCCTGGAAATCACTGAAACCGAGCCGTCTAACGTAGGGGAACCTTTGTACCTTGACACCCTTTGTACCTAGAGCCCCCTACGTTTTTGAAATGTTTGCGCTCTTTTTATGTCTCTTGTCTATGATAGTAACTTTCACAAGACTAATCAACATGAAATTAGTTGCAGGCGGCCATTGTATCGAGTTTGCATGGCAGATCACTTTAACGTTTTCGCGGGCAAAAAGTAAAATATTGAATATTTTTCATTTCTTTCATTACTTCTGTTAATTCCTTCATATTTTTTAAAATCATTTGATTGAACAAGTACTTTATCTAAGTTTATAATGTAGTATACTTATTTAAGTTCGTCTAA
>JABMDO010001363.1:0-26388 GCA_014851415.1 Cnaphalocrocis medinalis
GTTTGTCCAAATGTTTAACCCCAAACTAGCGCACATTTGTAATTTTTACGTTTTAGTATGTATTGCACAACTTCACATTTTTTAGGTTCCGTAGTCTACTCGTAATGTCTGTCCGTCTGTCTGTCTGTCTGTCCTGGCTCGTTCTCCGCCGTTTCTGCACCGATTGCCACGGAAAATTGGTAAAGAGATGTATACTGATAAATCCAAACATTGGTTTGTAACATTATTGAAAAGTAATATTTTTCACCCCCCTTTCCATACAGCGAAAAGTTAATTCGACAAAACTTACCCCCATGTCTGGCGGTATCGTTAAAAAGGTATCTTAAATACAACAAAAGTGCCTTTGACATAATGTGGATCAAAACCCCCCAGTTTCGAGATATATTACAAAGTTAAATGTACAGCTTCCTCTCCCCCCCCCCCCCAACTTCACCAGTAAATACTGTCATACACATTAAGTTGAATATCAGTTGAGGAAATTTGACAGATTGTGGTAATCTGATGTGTGGCTGACTGTACTTTTAACGAAAACTTTAGCGGACTCTGTATCATACATAGTATTTTTAATACAACTTAACCAACTTAGTGACGTGCAGTTGCCCTAACTAAATGGTAATGTATGGAAATAACTACCTAACTTAACTATGAAAATAAGGTTTAAGGCCCATCTTTTGGATACGGAACACCTTCATGTGCGTGTCCGGACACGCTCTTGGCCGGTTTTATTTTACAAACTGACTAAATAAATATTTATTTATCTTCAATGTGCAGAATTTTACACTTACAATTTTATATATAAGTTCATTCACCAAACTGATTTGACTCATTCTTTGTGTCCCATCACTGTCTTTTTCGTATGTATGCTGCATAGTTACGTGAAATCTTTATTTGTGAGCGTGTATTTTTTGATGTGTTAAATTTTTCTGTAGTGTGCGTTTATCGTGACAGCAAAATTTGTGACTGTTGAGTATTAAAATTTTGGTGGTGTGCTGTACGTGTTTACCTCGTCCCCCGCAAAAAATGGTGAAAAAAATTGTTAGAAGCGCGGACGTTAGGGCATCTCCAGTGGCTGTCTGCTCTAAGTTTCTAAGCCAATATTTTTTCAGTATATTAATATAGTACTAAATAAAACTTAAAATGAAATCCTTATGTAACACCAATATTAGTATTTTTTATATTAGACTTATCTAAGTATCAGTCAAGAACGCAAGTAATACAAAAAGGGTAAGTGCGCAAGCACAAAAGTGCACTTGCTTTGTCCATAACTTTTATCAGATGGGCAGGGTCGGCACCGGAGTGTAACATTCCTTTTAGTATTATTTATTAATACTCTATGGTGTGAGTAACATGACCAGAACACGCACTGGTCTATACTTACAGGCAGATGAGCAGACCAGGTCACTATGCACCTACTTAATAGGCCCAACGATTTTTAATTTACTTCAAG
Organism: Cnaphalocrocis medinalis; assembly: GCA_014851415.1. NCBI lineage: Eukaryota > Metazoa > Arthropoda > Insecta > Lepidoptera > Crambidae > Cnaphalocrocis > Cnaphalocrocis medinalis. The sequence continues at coordinate 1,448 of JABMDO010001363.1, forward strand.
AGGCACGAGGGCAGTGTATACACTTAGATCGCCAAGTTTCAAAACTGATACCTATTAAGAAACACTCAGACAATGTTAACAGTTTAGTAGTCATTCTCAAGTAGTAAACTAAGTATTAGGTACACAATTTATTGTTAATGATTTAGTTAATTTCCCAAAATATCTTAATTGACACGCACGACTTTTTCACGCATACCTATTAAGTAAATATTTAAATTCGGGCTTGAACCGTGAATAAGAAAGGGATGACTGTTAATAAAATACGCAACTATCATTTTTTTTTTGTATTGCGTCAAGAAAGTTGCGACATAATATGGACGTTTAAGAAACTAACTAGTACACCATGTTATTATGCTTAAATGTATTTACTTATAATGTGAGCGGCATTGGCGCCATCATTTGATTTCACAACTTTATAGACCAATTATAATTAAATACTACCATTTGTTAGTAAATTTTCCCACCTTAAAGTGGTATCCCAATCAGCTGACAGCTGTCACTGTCATGCGCTTGACATCTGTCAGTTGATTCGCGTATTTCGACTCGATTCGCTTGGCTCGCTAAGGCTTCCGTACTTTTATTGTTTTCCTCTCCTTGTGCTAATTTCATTTAACAATTTACAATGTGTTGTGGTTTATAAAATAGACAATAATAATACAAGAAGGCGTACAAAGTCCGTTAGTAATAGTTGCTTGTGGGATATTGTGCCAAATAGTCGAAGTTTTGAAGTGTTCTCGTAATTAGATTACAAATTTTCCGTTTTCATCTTCTGGTGAGTGTTATTCGACCTAAATTTGTGGCCAGTGTTTTCTCACCAGGAAGTAATTTACTTGTATTAACTCCCAAATATGTGCGGTAACTGGCGTGGCATCATTTTTTTCACTTTTACCTTCAGATTTCGTTACAATCCAATTGTTTCGTACCGGTCGCTTTATTTATGCATTCTGTACACAAATAGACTGGATCTTGCAAGACGGGTTTTGAGCTGTGGATTCCCACAGTGTTTGTGTCTTGTTTTTGTTTAAGTATGTATTAGTTGGGATCTGATGATATTTTGGTTGCTCCAAAATGCTATGTATACCTACTACAGTAGAACTCCAATTATCCGAATTAATGGGGACCGGGACCCATTCGGATAATCAAATATTCGGATAATCGGAGTTTCATAAAAAAATTGCCATTGGAGAGAAAAAAAGCTACGTTTTGATATTGCACTATTTAAAATTGCCATTGGAGAGAAAAAAAGCTACGTTTTGATATTGCACTATTTTTTAATGAAGTAATTAAAGAAACATGATAAGGGAAGGGACAATAGTGAGCGAACGCGCAAACACTGGCTTCGCGGGGGAGGAAACTAGCACAATTAGACTTTTTGGACATTTTGTTTCTGAAAGTGATTCGGATAATCGGCGATTCGGATAGTCGGAGTTCGGATAATTGGAGTTCTACTGTATTCGATTTTGGAAGATATTTGGTAATGATGTTGTAGTGTACCTACATAGAGTATAATTTAAAGTGCTTACCTAATAAGTATGTATAACACAGTTTGTGGTTTTTATTGCCTGCCAGTAAATAAGAGTACTGTAACACTAACATTAGAAAACTCTTTAGTTACTGGCTGTTGAGTTGTGGTTTATTATTTGAAAAGCATGTAAAATATCTGAGTTAAAAAAGATATTTTGATTGATATAAAAAGGCAATAATAAGGGTTCTTTAGAGAGTAACTAAATATGCCTAACGGGCAAAGCCCCTCTGTTTCTTTGAAACTAAATAAGGATTCAGATATCCACACTGCTTTTAAATCTTTTACAGTACCTACAGTACCAATCTTTATTGTTCTTAAGATAGTCTGGCCTTTATTAGGAATGTAAGTTCTAATAAAGGCCTAATTTTAAATATACCATTCGATTATAACTTATTTACCTAGTAGTCTTGCTGGCTACATAGGTAAAAGGCTTGTGTCAGTTGTATTATGTAATAATGCATAATATTTTGTACAAACTTATAACTAACTAAGCTAGCTACTAAGCTAGCTTTCTAATTGCAATAGGATTTTTTTGAGTAGTTTCCATAATAACAAGCAGCCAATGGCAATTTGTGATAAAATAGTTGCTCAGTTGGTGTTTACCAATCTTATCTGTGTCAGTTTCTCTATTCCCTTTTCACCCCTCTTATTTGTCATGTAACCAAAATGTCATTTCTTTTATTTTCAGGAAATAAACATTATCTATCGATCAAATGGGTCAAAAAGTTTTATAAAGTTACAAAAAGTCTTAATAAATCCACTGGTGTTTGTGAGCAGTAACAATTTGCTTGCCAATATCTGCTTCATCTGCTTATCTGCCCTCTAATACATGAAAAAAACATCTTTTTTATTATGTGTATGACAACAATCCATCTAATAGTATTGAGATAACCTTGCGTCTATTTGTTTTTCTAGCACAGCTGTTTTTCCAATAGTTAATTTATGTATTATAAAAGTATTTACTTAATATGACAGTGGCCTTTAGTGATGACAGCAATCTCAATCATCAGCCAAGAACTCAGGATAAGTGTGTACACAAATTTTAATACAAGTGCACTCTCTAGCCCTATTTCCCTTTACATGACCAGTGATGGGACTTACATTTGCACGCATGCTCATCCCACTCATCTCCACTAATAAGCAGAAAAACAAAGATCCACATCTATCATGGGATAATGTTAAAATATTTGCTATTGTAATTTAGTAGTTCAGTAACGTAACTACATTCAAAATATGTTTGTACTTAGGAAGCTTATCATGGGGAAAATTTGTGTTTTACAACAGAAACAGATTTTAATTGAAATTAATTATATGTTGCGTTAACAATTCTATTTTTTTGATTCAAATGGTAAATGTGTGGGGATAAAAGGTTGGCAGCGCACTTGTAGTTAACTCCACTGGTGTTGCAAGTGTCAATGAGCGGCGGCAATTGCTTACCATCAGGTGATCCGCGTGCTCGTCTGCTACCTATCACATAAAAAAAAATGTGCTCCAAAGTTGAAAAGCACACTCAAATATGTGTATCTGGGTCTTTCTAAGTTAAGAGGTACTTTCGATGGCAACGACAAAAAAATACCTTTTTTATGCCATAAACTTTATAAATAATCTATTTATCACTTAAAACATAAATGTTTCCTACGTGGTCACTTAAATTTATTGCAGAAATGTACGTAATAAGTCACAATAAGCCCTAATATAAGAAAAGATCTCTCCCCTGGTCTGTCCCCCAAACCGACTTTTATATAAATCAGTAATTATGAATCTATTAAAATTCAATAATTATTTTAAATTCTTTAATTTTATAAGGACAGTAAACTTAGTAATAGTATCTTCCATGTAAAAATGCTTTTATTCCCATTCTTTAAATAAAATATTAACACTGAAATTTGTCCAAAGAGTTTCGTGTCTCGTCCCCTGGTCTTTGTTTTTCGTTCAAAAATCGGTTTTGCTGTTCTAGTCTGTAGAAATCGTGACCTTGAATGCATAGTGGAGTGGAGGTGAAGTTAGCATTAAGCGGCGCATAAGCAACTGCGCCGCCCATATTGCCGGCCATTTCGATCACGCCACTCGCTGAGTAGAGAAGTGTTGAGTGAATGCAGTCTTTCCTCTGGTTAGTTTTAAATGGCAAATTTTCGTTAAAATACTACCATGTGCTTAAATATTTACTATGAATTAATGTGTTTATTGTTACGTTTGTGTGTGAATTACGTGCGCGAAATACTTTTACGGCTATTTTAGATTTTATCGAAAATATATCTCCCCTGGCGTATTTCCCCTGGCTCTTTTGATGGCAGGGGAGATGCTTAATGTCCAGGGGAGATAAATTTTTACTTGTTTCCATTAATACTTCTAGTTTTCTCTAAACCTTTACTAGGTTTTATGCTTATCTTAGCTTTAAAATGCAATATTACGGTTCTTTAAAGAAAATTGGCACCTCGAATAATAATTATCTCTGGCTGAGGCTCTGAATAAGTCCATCTCCAAGCTCGTGAAGACGTGACCTCTGAAGTTCCAATATAATCTCAATACAGAGAACAATTGAGCAGAACCGGGGGTCTAAAGTCTTCGTACAACAGCTTGGAAGGAGCCACCTGTCGAAGTTGACCAGAACAAACGAAGAAGTCGTCACGTCAAAGCCTGAGGTTCTATCGGAAGTTTACACCTTCTATAGTCAGTTATACGCGTTGCACTCACCCCACCCTACGCCGGATGAGAAGGATTCAAGAGCCACATTGAGCTGCCATACGACGGAGGATCTTCCCGATCAGCTTGAGGAGATCGAGGCAGCTCTTGGGCGACTTAAAAATGGAAAAGCCCCGGAAGAAGACGGAGTCACAACCGAGCTTTTGAAAGCAGCCGGCAAGCCGGTGCTGAAGGAACTTCGGCGTATACTCAGTTCCTTTCTCCGGGAGAACTCCTAGGGGTGGCAGCGGAGCTTGGTCGTATTGTTCTTCAAGAAAGGCGACAAAATTGGTGGACTATGAAAAAGCTTTTAACTCCGTCGAGACCAAGAAGACCGAGGTGCCAAGTCGATTGGCGATATATCGAGGTGTTGAGGTGTCTGTATGACGCCGCTAATATGTCCGTAGTATTCTAAAATGGCCAAACCGGGCCTGTTCTGCTGCGAAGTGGTGTGAGACAAGGAGATGTTATATCTCCGAAACTCTTCTCCGCTGCGCTACAGGACATGTTCGGAACGCTTAACTGGAAAAAGCGTGGAATCAATATTAATGGCGAGTACATGTCACACCTACGATTCGCAGACGACATCGTCATCTTGGCGGAAAAACTACAAGATTTACAAGAGATAGTGAGCAGCCTGGCTGAATCTTCCAAACAAATCGGATGAACTTGGATAAAACCAAGGTCAATGAGCTCGTTGATCCGGGACCGGTCGCTGTTAATAGAGTACCTCTCGAAGTTGTTCAGGAATATGTCTATCTAGGACAAACGCTCCAATTAGGCAGAAACAACTACGAGAGAGAAGCCAATACAATAATTCAGCTAGGCTGGGCTTTTAAGGTAAGCTTCGTCAAGTCTTCTCGTCACCAATCCCTCAAAGTCTTATGTCGCAAATCCTCGACCAGTGCGTCCTCCTGGTCATGACTTACGATGCCGAGACGTGGATACTCACGGCTGGACTAGTCCACCGGTTTAAAGTCGCTCAATGAGCAAGGGAGGGGGGGGCTCGGAGTATCTCTGAAAGACCGTATCAAAATGATGTAATCCGACAGAGAGTTTAGTTTTTGTTGCTTTTTATTATTGTTTTTCAAGTTTTGTACGTACGCTAGCATATAGGAAACAATAATTTTATAAGCATAGAAGACTGCTAAGAAATGAAGTCTGATTATGAATAATTCATAATTAAAATAAATAAATATGATTCTTTAAAAAAACCTCGTTTTTTGTCTTCAATGTTCATAAAGTAACCTCCCCTGTACACCTTGTATCTCCCCTGTATCGTGTATTTCCCCTGGTCACTTATAAAACGAGGTAAAACCAACAAATTGACTGGCCACTTTGTAAACGTGTTTACCGAAGCAGTTTACATAAAAATAATGTATACTTAAGTAAAAAAATAAAAAAAAACCCGTGCCGCCTTTCCATACAACGATTTACCTCTTAACTTAGAATGACCCATCTAAAAAATCCTAATTCTTTATTATTTGTGGTCAAAAGTTAAAATATGATGAGGATGTCTATTCAATATCACTGTACGATATTGTGTAACTGTTAGTTCAAATTTTATATGGAAGCTACACAAACTACCACATACTGGTTTGCCCAATGCGAGGTGCTGCTAATCCATATACAGTTGTCATGTAAGCTATTTCCCAGTTCGCTCTAGTGAGTTTTTTTTTATTTATTTGGGACCACAGACCACTTATTGGTGGATTTACCATACAGCCTAAGTAGGCTGGAGCGTGGGCGGCAGATATTGTCTGTCGGTTTGTTTGCGCTAATCTCGACAGCTACTGCAAGGATTTGAATGAATCTTTGTAGGTATAACTGAAGGGCTTGGGTACAGTTTATTATGTAAACATATAGTCAGTGTTTCCCAAACTTTGCTATGCCATGGCCTGGTAATTATCACACTGACCCTTTGTGACCCACTAAGTACTTTCAAACTCAAGCTGGTTCCATAAAGTTCAATGTACATTTATTAATAGTAGAATATTTGGCATTTAGTCACTATTTAGTTAGTGCGAAGTATGCAGCTGTTTCTTATTTTTTACTAAAGGAATCAGGTTGGTATTACTCATGTTTTTAAAATAAGGCGAAAATGTCGCGACCCGGTTATTTAAATTTGACGGCCCGGCACCGGGTCGCGACCCGGCTAACCAGAAACGCTGAAGGGTATAATTTATTTTGAAAAAATCTTTTAGTGGCAAACCGACCTCCACACTCTACGGTATAAGTATAAGTAGTCATGTAAACACGTGAGGTCAGATTGTTACGGGTTGATTGGAGTCCCAGTTTCCGAGTGCTTATGCACTGATTCTTTTGCCTTGAGGTACCAAGAAGGTTGTCCGTGCAAGCATCTGGACCTTCTATGATAACCCTAAGGGCGATACCTTGGTATTGACTGTAAACATGCGTCAGAGTTATTAATAACAACCGTGATGTTATTAGTTACTTAGGTGACGGTTGGGGTGAGATTTCAGGATTTTTTTATTTCTAAGTGACATCGACAACCCTGAGTTTACCGCTATCGAATGAGGATTTTTGCAAATTAAACATTCGATAGATGGCGTTACGTGAACGCCTAGTCCAACTTTAACGACATAACTTCATAATTTTGACATGATACGTCAAAATGTTACCAATCCACTCGTTGGACCAGTCGTCCTCTAACGCCATCTAGTGGATTTTGCAAAAACCCTCATTCAGTCGAAGTAAATATAGAAGTGGTCGTAGAATTGATCCCTGTGGGATGCCAAACAACATTATTGGTATCTTAGCTGATTTATCATTATCTTATTTTAGAACCTATAGGACACACACACATTTAATCAATTTAAAAGTCACTCTCGCCAACTGAAAGACGGACAGATTTACAGACGTCATGACGAATCTATAAAGACCACTTGCTCGTGTCAGGATTAAGCACTTTTAATCTCGAATTATTCGTTAACACGGAACTACGTTTTTAATTCGTCTTTGATTTGTTTCTTTGCACCATTTAAGATTAGCGCTTTACACAGAAGGTGTTGAATTAGTTACTATGGCACCAACAATCACGGAATCTAGATACGCGGGAGCGTGTCAAGCCAAGTTCTTAATTAATTAATCTTCAACATCGGACGCTAGCGAGGTTTCTATTTTTCGCCATACGGCTACCGAACACATAAATAATTTGGTAAATTATCGCAGCAACTTAATATAACCCATCATAAAATCTATGTTTACTTATTTGATAATTTACATAGTAAATATTACGATCAAAATCTTTTAACCCAATATTTTTCCATAATACTTTTATCGATCGCAAGTAGGTAATCGAAGTTCTAATGATAAATTAACGAAAGTTGTTTACTTGTTGTTGTTTTTTAAGGATACACGTATATTTCCCAAACATGCGGGTTCTTTTTTAAGCAGAAATAACATAACACCTCTCCTCCACATAACGCCTCTCCTTTTAATTATATGAAGGAAGAGCATACCAAGATGCTTTCAATATCTTTCTTACAGCTAAGGTACTATTTGGCATGTTATAGATACCTATATATTAGGCATGCAGAATAGGTAGTTGACTATATCGATGTAGTAAAAAATATTGATACTTACCAAATATTGGTAAATCAGAACCAATAGCCTAAATTTTCAGTTAAAAATATAACGTCTAGCTGGTTTGTGAGCATTCAAAGTTTCATGGGCAAGTCCATTTTTTAAAGTTTATAATATTATAAAAATAATTATATCATTGAACTACCCACACATTAAACACAAACTTTTATTATAAAACTATGTACAATAACGAACATTTGATATAGCTACCAAACAAATTTGCTAGACGCGCATACAAGATACCAGCGTGTGACGTCACATGTTGGTAGCCATTTGTATAGAGCGTTTTTTGGGCCCGCGTAAAATATGTGCTCTTAAAGTTGGATATCTCAGGTAATTTTAAATCAGAATCAAATAATTCTTTCAACAATGTTTCTTTAATAGAGGGGTCTTTTGATTAAACACATAAAAAAAAAAAATAGTCAAGTACCCTATTGTATAGATTATAAGTACATAGTTAATTTTAAATTATTCGTTAAACCATAACAACTAAGTGCTTGTGCATAACTACGTAAATAAAAATAATTTTAATAGTTACTTCTACAGGTTCATAACTTGCTTAGACTAACAAACTCGGTGTGTTTTTTTTCGAAATTGATTTTTATTCCCAATTGAATAAAAGCTGTTTCAGCTTGCTTTCTCCCGCTAATTAATAGTCTAACACAATTAAGATATGAAGGCATCGAGGCATTAACCTTTCTCGGCTAAGTTATCGAGGAAAACAGATAACAGACGGCAAGTAGACAGGAGCGAATGGTATTTGTTTACTACTGACCGATGTCTCTCAATCGAAATCGATTCCGAAGAAAATATTCGAGACATCATAAAACAAGTTTGCTAGCTCGACCATCATCATCATCATTAGCAACCCACACGTCACGTACAATGGACCGAAAGAGAGTCTAAGTGCGGAAAATGGAGTCCACTTTACATCAACCCACACTCGTCCACTGCTGGACATAGGTCTCCCCTAATGCACGCCACCGCTCCCGATTTTCCGGCCACTCTCATCCAGCCCACACCATCCAGCCTCCGAATGTCATCATCCCATCTTGTCGCAGGGCATCCAACTCTACGCTTACCGAGTCGCGGTCTCCAAAGGACTTTACGGCTCCAACGGTTGTTTGTTTTGCGGCTAATGTAACTAGCCCACTGCCACTTCAGTTTGCTAATAGGGTATTTTACTGTCGTTGAAATATCGACATCCCATACCTGAGTCGATTATTTACTGTATGTATAAGTGTTCGAAAAATAAAAAGTGACCTGTGATTCATACTTCAAAAACTTAACAATAAATAAATAAAAAAAGTCGTAAAATACCCTATTGCATCAGTCGATGCAATTTGTTCGCTACCCACCACAGAAACTTAACTTTCATACAAGAATTCAGATGAAATGTATGTCAATTGATCACTCACCCGCAGATAAAATACCATTAAAGCTAGTGTTTATGTCAGGGGCAGAAGGTTGAAATTTGCTAGCACTATACCGATGTGCGCAGGAGCATGATTTCATAGCTGCAGACGCGGGAACTATTGCCGTCCTTGATAGCGATTTCACGGCATAATGAACGCTAAACGTAGCAATGTGAACTAGGATTACGCATCATATGAGTATAATACTACATTATATGTACTCACTTACTAAAAAACATGTTCACTGGCCGTGGGGGGAGGGGGTGGAGGTGAGTGACTCGTGGTCACAAACAGACTCTGAGTTAATTCCCAAGTATATCGCGGCCAGATTCCGCTGTGGTCAGACGCTGAGAAAACAGATTAGAAATCATGTCATTTGCCTCAATGTCAATATCATATTGACTTCTATTCAGGCAAAAATGAAACCTATAATCTGGGTAGGAAGTCTCAAAGATCTGCTATACAAGGTTGCTTTAGACTTCATTAGTCCCTTAGATTACACAGATAAGCGATGCAGTGTTAAGATAGTGTAATACTATATCCTTCATTTGATAACTGATATCCGTGACCTCAGGATCGGGTGACTTCTTCCTTCCATAGAAAGTAGTGTCTCTGTAGTGTATGGACAGCGTGTCTAGTTCATCATTTCTGCTAGACATCTGCTAGACATGGGCGTCTCCTATGTTTCTCCACAAAGGTCGGTCCTATGCCGCATCCTTTCCCGCGACCTTCTCCAAATCGTCGGTCCACCTTGCGGGGCCAGCCACGGCCGCAGCTGCAACTTCCTGTACGCGGCGTCTACTCGAGACCATTTCTACCCCTACGGCCTCTTGAGCCACATAATTCGAAAGTGCACTACTACTTATGAGTATACTAGGCGCATAGTTAGTTATAGTCCCTTTCCAGCTAAGAAGAGCCCTGTGACACTTCATCGCGTTCTGAACTACGCATTTTATGTTTGACAATGAAAAAATATTTTATTGTGTTATCTTTTTCATTTAATTGCAGCATCATTCCAAAAAATATTCCAATAAAACATCTCAAAGTTATAAAACAAAAACAGTATCATTTACTTTAATTTAATGGAATAGAAAATAACAACATTTTTAAAACAATCCTATGCACATCGTATTACTTGTAACGGAACGTGGAAAAAAACATAGAGCTGCGACATGTCATAATCGGCGCCATGTTGCGATTACTCGATAATCGGATTAGTACGAGTGCATCAGCCTTGTATGCGAGTTGTATTTTCGTTGTATTTGCGTGGTGTTCGGTTATTGTTACTTTTTGTTGTTGTGTTTTGTTATTGTTGACTTTTATTGCTGTTGTTTGTTGCTGTTTTTGTTATTTTTTGGCAAAATGTGTGTTGCTGTTAGTATAAAAAAATCGATTCCATTTCCTTAGGAAGTATTATCGATTACCAGAAACAATCGCAATCATTTCATTATAGACATCTCTAAAAGTGTCAAAAATCGAAGTGTCACAGGGCTCTTCTTAGCTGAAATGGACTATAGTATAGTTGCGGCGTATCTATGAACATAAAAAACTCTCAAAATGCATTTATGATTTTCTTCGATAAAACCTAATTATAATATTACTTTCGAAACATAAGTGTTCTATCTTAATAAATATTTATTAAGTACCATCTCATTGTACCTTATATGGAAAGCAATAACTTATTGAGTATTGATTGAACCCTTTGATACAAATGGTACTAGTTTAGCTTACTCAATGGACGCTAGGTACATAGGTATATCGCACTCATTGCTAACATGTGAGTCAATGGATCAGCTACGTCATTCGGTAAATTACCGACTTCGCTAGAAAGGAGATTATTCTATCGCGCCTAATGAAAAGTACCGATAAAGTAAACCATTTGAAGAATGACAACTACAGTGCTGGGTGCACGGAAGTTGTAGGATTGTTGTGAGCCAAGTTAGACAAATTAAAAAAATCTAAATTGTTTGTTAATATTGGATACAGCTCATACAGCCGACCAAAAAAAGTACCTATTTTTTATATTTTAAATTAGTTTGCACTTGACCTCATCTCACCTGATGGAGAGTGACAATAAGATTCGTATACTATACGTGTTTGATATATACTCTCTCTTTAGGTTATGTAAACCTGTAAAGATAGTTTAAGTAAGGAAGAATAAATAAATAAAAATAAAACTTGATAAAATAAATGTATTTTTCAAAGTAGACATTTAGAGCAATAGTAGATACTACCTTACATTTTATTAAATTTGTTCATTTAAAAGCTCCGGCTGGCAAAAAATAGTATTGCTTGGAATTAGCCATTATCATTTGACCTTGGGAGAGCCAAGCACTTAACTTATTAATGTGTATAAATGCATGCCTTTGCAACGCCCTACCAGGGTCATGTTATGGAACTGTAATATCTGTAAGACCTATGTATACCAACATGTGCAATAAAGGAATTGAATTGAATTGAAGCTTTGGCATGAATGGGCTCGACCGAGATGGTACCACGGCATGAATCAGCTGATGGTCGCCCAAAGACACCTGAAACACCAGTGCGCTGCCAGTACCTTTAACGCTCTTTCCCCCCGGTACCCCAACTCACTTGACGAACGTCGACGACGTCGTTAGTTTGATCCTCCGCTATATCATCAACATTAAATTGACTACAGCGCCCTCTAGGCTTAAAAACTAAAATGGTGTTAGATCCAATCCTTTCCAATCCCGCAAGTGTTTCGTCTTTTCGGGTTGTTAATAAAATTTCGGATTTCTGTAAGCGTAGTGTTGGACGCCCTGCGACAAGATGGGATGATGACATTCAGAAGTTTTCTAGTGTAGGCTGGGTGAGAGGGGCCAAAAATCGGAAGCAGTGGCGTGCATTAGGGGAGACCTATGTCTAGCAGTGGACGAATGTGGGTTGCTGATGATGAAAAAAAAAAAACACTTTTAAGTTAGAAGTCTATTTTTTTGTCAAATAAACGATAATTCTTTTTCTTTCTGTTCGCAAGTTTACACTCTGGTTGTACGTTTTCAGCTGGTATCGCATGAGTAGCACCGGCGCGCGCGCATGGCGGGCGGGGCGCTGTGGTCGCGCCGCGTGGCGGGCCGCACGCGCACGCTGCGCGGGCTCGTGCGCGACACGCAGCGCGCGTTGCACGAGGTCGCTGATATACTGCACTTCGGTGAGTTTTCTTAGCTGGTAGTGCTGGTACACTCCATCTCCCTCTTTCGTCTGCCACCTACCACATAGAAAAGCTAGAGACTCTAGCCGAGAGGGTTTTTCTATGTGATAGGTGGGATATCTCTAGCCTAGAGATGTATAGAACTCTAGTCTTACCGAGTTCTAAATTTTAAGCTCGCGACTGACAAATCGAGAATGATAAATTAACTGTGGGAGAGCCACGCTTCGGCATGAATGGGCCGGCTCGACCGTAGTGATACCACTGCCTCACAGAAAACCGGCGTGAAGCAGCCCCTGTGCTGTGTTTCGCCGAGTGAGTGAGGGTACCGGAGGCCCACTCGGGGGGGAAGGGGATAAAAGGTTGGCAGCGCACTTGTAACTCCACTGGTGTTGCAAGTGTCCATGGGCGGCGGCAATTGCTTACCATCAGGTGATCCGCCTGCTCGCCTGCTACCCATCACATAAAAAAAAAATCCCCATTTCATAGGTGATAGACGAGGAGACGGGTGACCTGATAGTAAGTGATGGCCGCCGCCCATAAACATCTGCAACACAAATAGAGTCACAAGTGCGTTGCCAACCTGACCTTCTTTCCCCCCAGTTAGGCCTCCGGTACCCTCATTTACTCGACGAAACAGCGCAGGTGCTGTTTCACGTCGGTGTTCTATAAGGCCATGGTATGGCTCCGGTCAAGCTGGCCCATTCATGCCGAAGCGTGACTCTCTTGTAAAAAATATCTTCTTCGCTACTTCTACTTATCCGTGGCTACTGGCATCCAGCTTCGCCATCCATCTTATGTAAGTCTTCGTATGTGATATTGACTCTTGATCTTTGGTCTACTCACTTCCAGATCCAGAGTTACCCATAGCCGTCCAAGAGATTGGGAACCTGTCCGCAAGATGGACGGCGCTGGTGATCCTCGGCACCAATGCAGCAGCCAGAGCCAGGCTGCTGCACTGTCTACTAGGTAGAAGGCTGTTGCCTGACCAACCACCCAGAGGATGCAGATGGGTGAGTATTTTTGTATTTTTTTATATTGAAAACAGTCAAGATGACCTCATTCCGCCTGATAAAGCGGTCGTGAGATCCAATTATGAGGTTGACAGGCACAAAAGAATGAAACAAAGTATCTATTGAGTCTGTGATCTTCACCCTGAAGGTCTGCTGAGATGCCATTTAACGTCCCGCCTTAAAACCTAGGATTGTATGAAGGTGGAAATACCTAATAAAGGCTTAAGTACCGGTTCGTGGTCTCTAGGTCCTGGGTCCAGAGTCGAGCAAGAAATATGTTTCGTTTGTTTAAACATAGCTTGGGTTTCTGATCACCAATCCGCATTAGGCCATCATAGATTATGACGATTCTATGTTGGAAGCCTTTGCCCTGCAGTGGGACAGTATATAGGCTGATAGGTACTTTTCGATTCATACCTGCATGCTCTAGAAAATGCCTTTAATGCTTGACTATTTATAATTTCAGTTGCGAATACAGTACGGAACCACAACTCAGGTGCACCTGACTCTCGGCAACTCTGAGTTTGAGCTCGTTGAGGAGTTGGAGTGCAACAGAAGACCGTGGGAAACTTTGCCTGTTGAGGTATGTATTATTGCGTACTCCTTAAATATTTTTTTTAGCAAACCACCAACCAATCACTCGGTAGTTCTATGGTAGAGCACCGTAGAAGGTTGATCCCCAACCAGCCCAGTTCTTCCTACTGCTTTGGCGTACGGACCAAATGTATGAAGATGTTCACTAGGCACTTGCTAAGGGCTCTTTCCCCGGTGCATTTCGTGATGCCTTACAAAGTAGCGGGCAATCCCCCGCAAGCAACTGTCTGCTTGTCAACTATCCGGCAAACGGTCACACTCACGCCCTCTTATCATTAATCTGTAATACCTAAACTACTATTATAGTATACCTAGTTATCTTTTCATTTTATTCATCAGGTTATGGGCCCAGCATGCTTCCATTGCGCGAAATACCTCAACGAATGAACAATTTTCTTGTTTCCAGGACCTAATCCGCCAAGACCACACAGACCTCGCCACCATGCTGGAAGTCGAACTCAACAATCCGTTCCTCAAAGACGGGCTCCGCATCATCGTCCCCCCTGACATCGACGTCGACGGGCCCTTCCCAGACCTCCACTCCTTAAAACAAACACATTCCGAACTTTATTCCAAGAGAGATTTGATCCTGAAGAACTTCAACCCTGTATACCTTTACGCTGTCGATAGGATAGGAAAGAACATTTTTAGTGATAACTTTGCGCCGAACTCTATGGCGACTTCTAGGAGTGAGGAAGACTTCTGGAGCACGTTCAACTTGTACCATATGTCGCGGTCTGGGGAGGGGGAGGGGGAGGGGGAAGGTGAGAGGGGAGATGAAGTGGTGGAGAGGCAGCCTTGGAAGGAGAGGGGCGGGCCTGCTGTTTTTAATGCTGAGGTAAATGATTAAGTATTTCAGGTACTAAAAATGCTACTTCTGTAAATTGTCGCTTCTTCAAAATGAATACAATTAAAAATAAATTTTTATTTATTTGATTTTTGACAATGTCCGCTCTCATACCATGTCACCTACAGTCCAATACACAAAATGACGAAAAGATAAAGCTAAGAATGAGGCAATTCGGAGAAGATCATTCCCCAAACTTGGCATCTGTTCAGAAGTAAAATATAAATGTGCTCTTTTTCAAATAAAATCATCATCATCATCATTTCAGCCAATACAATTATAGCAGTACTTAGACGTCTGCCATGACGACGGTGCCATCTTTGGGGAATGATCTTCTCCGGTTATACCTCATTCTTAGCTTTGAGAGAGTATACCATCGTAGTATGTACGCCATTATTTTCCAGAACTGCCTAGACCTCCACCAAGTGAAGGACATCAACCCTCACGCGCAGCTGCTGGTCGTGCTGTTCGCGGACAGCCGCGGCGCGGGCCGCTGCGCGCGCGCACCCGACGCCACCGAGTCCACGGAGGACAGCCAGTACCTCGCGGAGCTGCCCGAGTCCGACCAGGAGCTGGTTAGAGATGGAGTGTTGGGGTGAGTCTTCCTGGGTAATATTATAATGTTCGTCCTACTGCCCACGACGCCTCCCCATTTAAGGGCGATGAAGGAAAACCGCTGGGGTTTAGTCGGTATGCCTCTATCTGGCTTCTCGTTAGGAGAAGTCCCCGCCTGAGGAGACTCCGACATAACCCGCCTGCTCCCCAGTAGGAGGGTATGCATAAGCCGCTGCCATTAGGCGGTGACGTCGGCCCATTTCACTCCGGGTCGGCGGCATTCCCCAGTGATATAAAAAAAAAGTCTTCCTGCCTAGACCTACACCAGGTGAAGGACATCAACCCTCTGAGTCCATGGAGGACAGCCAGTACCTCGCTGAGCTGCCAGAGTCGGACCAGGAGCTGGTTAGAGATGGGGTGTTAGGGTGAGTCTTCCTGCCTCTACTCTGGTTTTTAATCATGTGGAGTAAATTGACAGATGCCAATGTGCCATCCCCATTTTATCACTCAATTTGACAGGTGCAAAATGTCAAAATGTATAGAAACTTGACATTTGCATTTGTCAGTTTACTCCACATGATGAAAAACCAGTGTATAGACCTCCATCAGGTGAAGGTCATAAATCCTCTGAGTCCACGGAGGACAGCCAGTACCTCACCAAGCTGCCGGAGTCGGACCAGGAGCTGGTTAGGGATGGGGTGTTGGGGTGAGTCTTCTGGTATACTCAGCTGTTCCACTGAAAACCAGCGTTTTGGCCTATGGTCGTAACATAAGCTGAGTGAGAGTCATTTATGCTGAATGCATGTCAATTCAAACAACATCTCAGAGGGCAGGGGAGTAGCTAAAAACCAGCGTTGCCCGGGATCACTTCCTCGTGGCAACATCAGCTGAGCTCCTTCCCTTTGTCTCGCATAATATCTAACTACCTGTATTTTTTAGTTTTCTCCTGTTTTAGAATTATGTTGTAAAGAGACAATAAATATATTCTTATTCTTATTCAATTATTCATTTAAGGTCATTTATGGTCAATTCCTTAATGTTCATTACTTTTTCTTTTTGTTTAGTGTTTTGTATTTTCTTGTGTTTATGTCGATTGTCTGAAGTATATATGTGTTGTAGTGTCCAGATTTTAACCGTTTTCAACGGTTAAAAAAAAAACTTTGGAAGACCCACACTTGATGGCTGCCAAAAACTAGATGCGAGCAGCGAAAAATCGATCGCAATGGCGAATATTAGGAGAGGCCTATGTCCAGCAGTAAACTGCAGCAGGCTGATGATGATGATGAACCTATGAGTTGAGGAGACATTCCGCGTTGATTGAAAGTTGTTTTTTTTGTTAGCAGACATAGTGAAGAGTCTCCCCAGCCAAAGAAGAGCACGACTGATTCTAGAAGACTGAACGAGGAACAAAATGCCTTTTTGAGTGAACTGCTCGACCAATGGGAACTTACTTGTAAGTAACTGACACTATTTTGATTAATTTTATTGGATTATTTTCTCTTAACTAAATAAAGAGTATCTATGATATAAACTAAGAAAATCACATTGAAAATGAATAAAATTTGTGACAGCCCTAGTAAATCTGGGGGCACGGCAGTACCCCCGCCAAGTCGAGCGCGAAGAAAACACTGCCGTACCATCCTTTACTGGAACCATTTCGCCGCATTTTCAGGCCCCTATTTGAGAATCTCTGGATAATTTTAATTGGTACCATCAGTAATTAGTAGGTCTAGTTATTCTTATGAAATTTTATAAGTTGTGAGTTAAGATGCTGCCGACTCGAACTGGCGCCGGTAGGTATTTAATACGCTGTCATTAGTTGATAGCTAAATACAGCTCAAATACTTCATACATATAAAGTCTTTGATACAGCTATAGATATTTTGAATTTCGAACACGCTATATCTAGTTTTCTATGATCGAAGGCTCATAGATCGTTCGTTTCTATGATCGAATCAATATAATTCAACTAGTGGCCCTAGTTTCGTCGAGGTGTCACCTTAAACAGATGAAGTGGATCGCATACCTACTAAAGAATGAAAATTTATGACTAAACGAACTGCGGAAACTAAATTTCTACGTAGTTAATTGTATCATTAGTCTCCATACATTTAAATCTGATTTTTTTTTCCTTTTCAGCCGCTCCCCTTCCAAAACATTACGTCAAAAGCCAATCCATAATCATAGACGACGCTGAGATACTCCGAAATGCGGAACAGCGGCCTCTAGCGTCATACCTCAACAACGCTATACAAAACGCGACAGACAAGAGCAAGCGGGACACCGATAGCGAGCGCTTAGCGAAGAGCAGGACGGCGCTATTGAATACAACCATCAAGTTTGCGTCGGATTGTATGCAGACTTATCTTTTGGAGTTCTGTACTAGGTTGAGTGAGGTTTGTATTAAAAATACTACGTAACTATACTCCTAACTGGAATTCAAGACCAAAAAATCTACGACAGATACGTCACTGTCAAATCTGTTAATTTCACTTATGTCATTTTCAAGTGACGTTTTCAGATTTCGCCAACCTTTTTGGCATTATTTTTCTTATTATGCAGACTAAACTGTCAAGTTTCCATACATTGTTAAAAATGTTGTGGGTAGATACCAAATGTTATTAACACCTGAAGTGTTTCAAGCGCAATTCTATCTTTGAAAACTAAAATTAGTGATGGTTAAGTTTTTATTAAAGTGTCTTGTATTTAAATGAAAAAATTTTAAACCTCAAACTCAACCAAGAATCACAATTACCAATAAATAAATTACATCAGCGAGTGTTTAGAAAAAAGGGGTATACTATGGTCTATGGTACGATCAGTTTATTGCAGTAGCAACATTGTAGTAGATTTTTTGGTCTTGAATTCCAGTTTTGGGTATACTGTACGTACAACCACACATCAAAGTATACAACTATCTATAACTGTCAAATTTCTTCAATCGAGTACCATCTTACGCATTAGGTTGAATATCAATTGACGAAATTTTATATGTTGTGGTATGGAACTTACCTAAAAAAATATTGACATAATTTTATTCTAATACTTTTTAATGTAACAATTGTGTGAGTATGTTCATACCAAATCACAGCTTTCTTGTACCAACCAATAGTGTCTCAAGTCCGTCCGTCGCAGTAGGTTTCGGACGGACATAGCAAAATAAGGGATCCTCGAGGACGACCGAACCCTAAAAAATTTATGAGAATCATCCAATCCAGTCAGTTTTTCGCATTCAAACACCGACTAAAAAAATAAGATACACAAAAAAACATTCATATGATAAAATATAAAAAAATAAAAAATAAATTGAAAAAACTGAATCTATTATCATAATTACATAAAAATGCCTTCAACATTTAGTTATATTGGAAAATATAAAAAAAAGTCCCAAAAAGTTTTGTCAGAAGTGGGATTCGAACCCACGCCCTCAGAGAGGACCAGAATAACTCGCACCCACGTTTAGTAGGCAAGGTGAACCTTGAGTCTGGCGCCTTAGACCGCTCGGCCATCCTGACATGTGGTGGAGCGGACGAAATTAGCTGTCACATTCTATTGTGTGCGATACAAAGATTTTACATTATAACAAGATGGTGTACTATGAAAATGAATTCAATGTTAATTTCGATTCTATGCAATGAGAATAAAGATTACTTTGAAATGCCAAATCGCTTTACAGAAAATCGAGCCGAGCGAGATGGCGATCGACAGGAATATGTCCTTGTCTAAAGGGTTGCCATCATAAAAAAAAAACCTTTGTGGTATAACTTACGCAAAGTTTATATTTCTTCTTCTGGGGAACTTTCAAAATATTGAATAATTTAAAGGAATGATACGTTGGAATTAATAATGCCTTTTTATTATTTTAATTTTAAACCATGATAAACGACTAGTTTTATGTAAAAGTCGGTGATATGGTAGTTTTAATTATAATACATATGCAACACTTGACGTCTGGACATCACCATTATGGCGGCGGCAAAAATAATTTGAAAGATTGTATTATTGTGACGACAAAAATAAAGTGTAAAAATTGTGCTTATTTATTTAATAATGGTTCTCACTTGTTGTGTGATAGATGCAAAAGTGAATCATATAAAGGTTGCGGTGTATCTTTTCATAAGTAAGTGTTTAGTCAAATTTTTATTTTTGCATTGAGTAGGGTGTCCATTTCGCTTTTCACTTAAAGACTGGATTTTTTACTGTTTCAGATTTCCAAAGAATGAAGAAATTAAAAAAAGGTGGCTTACCGTCATACCGGGAAAAATTACTAAACAAGTGATTTTCAAACGGTTCTAATGTAAGTCCAACCTTTAGATGATGATCAGTTCATATAGATAGTGCATTCGCATATCGTGCTAATGCAATAAAATGTAAATTTTCAAAGCTGTATTTTATATTTATGAAAATGTAAAATTTCTTCTAAGACTGAGACTCAATGCTCATAAAATTAATACTTGAGTGAAACATGTGAGACATGTAAAGCAATATAAATTTAATATTTTGTTAAATTAAATAATGCTTTTATAAAGACACCGGGTTTTCATTTATTTCAAATTTGCATTAGAGAGATTTGATCCCCTAAGATCTAGTCTACCTGTTACTGGGATCAAGTCTCCCAGAATAGGGGACACTTGATCCTTTTGGAAAGTTCTGGGAAAATGCAAAAAAAATATATATGAAGCACTAATAAATATAATAATCAAATAATGAGGAACAGTAGGTAGTTAACAAAATTGCCTACCTATGTACGTTTTGTTTTTATAGAACTAACAATGGGGATCAAGTGTCCCTAGTTTCCCCAAGAAAGAGTTTGTGAAAAAAATTAAATTTTAGTCAATATTCTTGCTCCATAGAACCTTGAAATCGCAAAGTGTATTATTATAGGTAGGTAAATAGAAAATCTAATAGGGCTAGCACAAACTTTTCGAAAAGTCGGTAGTCTCTTCGTATCGTACGTATACATAATAAGGAATTTTAATTTGGAACTTGTGTTTTTTTCATACAAAATTGCTCATAAATAGTCAAACGATACTTTGAAACGTTCGTGCTAGCCCTTCTAGTTTGAATGGGCTTCACGAGTTTCCTAGAGAAAGCGATGTCCGACTCCCACGTGGGTGGACTGAGTTTGACAAACAATAATTGTAATCGAAAATCTAAATCGTGTGGTCACCTTATTAGAGTAGGACGCCAATCAAGTTATAGACATCTCACGAGGCTCGAATGCAAGTAATGAGTACGCCATCTAGTTCTTATATACAATATCTTTGGTGCGATATCAGTTTTTTTTTTATCTGTAAAGTGGATTGTTCGAAACGGGAATAAACATTGATTTTTATGCGTGACTATCTTGCGTAACGACATACTTGTCGAGTAATGATGTTTGATTTGTTATGGACTACTTCACATAAAAATCTATTTATTGTGAGATACCATACATCTTTTTTATGATATAGGTGGCAGTCGTGCGGATGGATCACCTGATGGTAAGCGATTACCGCCGCCCATGGACACCTGTAAACTATAAACACTGGTACTTTAAAAGGGACTAAACGCGATGAAATTTAAATATAAGTACATTATAGCACTTACTGCTTGACGTTTCGACTGCGTTACAACAGCCGTGGTCACAAGCGGACTGTAGCGCGCGTCGTTGTCTACTACGCCCGGCTGGTGCATCACGGCTGTTGTAACGCAGTCGAAACGTCAAGCAGTAAGTGCTAGAATGTACTTATATCTATATTGCCTCATGTTTCGTCCCGTTTATATAAAGTACTAGCGGCCGCCCGCGACTTCGTCCGCGTGGAAAGTAACTTTTTACCCCACCTTTAACCCCTTGCAACCCCTTTTTTGCAATAAAAAGTAGCCTATGTCCTTTCTCAGGGTCTAGACCATCTGTATACCAAATTTCATTTAAATCCGTTCAGTAGTTTTGGCGTGAAAGAGTAACAGACAGACAGACAGTCAGACAGAGAGACAGACAGACAGAGTTACTTTCGCATTTATAATATTAGTATGGATTTGTATAATGTAACGCGTAAGTTTACAAACATATAAACACTGGTGCCAATTTTTGCGACCAATTAACATAAATCTGCTTCACCTAACAGATAGTACTTGTATTTGTAACCTATCGTGTTAAGGGGCTATATCGACAAAACTAGCGCCGCCAACCTATAAATTTACACTGATTGTGGCGAAAATATGATATTTAAAAAAAAAGTAAAACATCACAGACTTAGATGTAAGTAAACTGGATTTTTCATGATACAATACAATATTTTTTACACGTGACAAGGAACAATAAAGTTCATTATTGCTAAAAACGGCCACTTTAAAAAAATATCATATTCATTAGCTTCTATAAAAATGGTACTGTCGTCAGCAAATAATATCATGGGATGTCTTGTAGAATTGTTATTGTCATTAATATAGAGTAAGAACAATAATGGTCCCAAAACGCTACCTTGCGGGACACCATAATTAACTTTTTTTAATTCGGATGTATATGTTTTTTCTATTTTCGCCACAATCAGTGTAAATTGGTTGGCGCGTTAGTTTCGTCGATATAGCCCCTTAACTAAGCAAATGTATTTGTGTTCAGGTCCACGTCAAGCTGCTCCAACAGTTCATCCTGGCGTCTTTCGACATGGCGCGGGAACTGCAAGTGGTGCCCAAGAAGATACAATACGTGGCGACGCAGGAACAACAGCTTTACGAGGTAGTAAAACACATACTATTTGTAAAAAGACAGCTCCTACAGACTACCTGAATGTAACGTATCAAGTATAATGTGAAGACAAAACACTTGCCCGATTTAATCGACGCCCAACGTCATCTATTGGGTAAGATTTAAGATGAAATTGTGTTGGTGCGGGTATAAAAAGTAAAACTATAAATGCTTATAATAATTAATTGAGACATTGTGATGAACGATTGTGTTTGTTTATACCCAAAACTGGAATTCAAGACCAAAAAATCTACTACAATGTTGCTACTGCAATAAAATGATCGTACCAATAGTAAACCCTTTTTTTCTAAAAAGGCTCGCTGATGTAATTTATTTATTGGTAATTATGATTCTATAATTAAAAAAAAATATTTTATTAACTTTTTTTCATTTAAAGCCGCTCCCCTCCCCAAACATTACGTCAAAAGCCAATCCATAATCATAGACGACGCTGAGATACTCCGAAATGCGGAACAGCGGCCTCTAGCGTCATACCTCAACAACGCTATACAAAACGCGACAGACAAGAGCAAGCGGGACACCGATAGCGAGCGCTTAGCGAAGAGCAGGACGGCGCTATTGAATACAACCATCAAGTTTGCTCGGATTGTATGCAGACTTATCTTTTGGAGTTCTGTACTAGGTTGAGTGAGGTTTGTATTACAAATACTTTTTTTATGTGATAGGTAGCAAACGAGCAGGCGGATCACCTGATGGTAAGCAATTGCCGCCGCCCATGGACACTTGCAACGCTAGTGGAGTTACACGTGCGCTGCCAACTTTTAATCCCCTTCCCCTCCCCGGGTGGGCCTCCGGTACCCTCACTCACTCGGCGAAACACAGCACAGGGGCTGCTTCACGCCGGTTTTCTGTGAGGTAGTGGTATCACTCCGGTCGAGCTGGCCCATTCATGCCGAAGCGTGGCTCTCCCACAGAATACTACGTAACTACTGTACGTACAGCCACACATCAAAGTATACAACTATCTATAACTGTCAAATTTCTTCAATCAAGTACCATCTTACTGACATACACATTAGGTTGAATATCAATATATGAAATTTGACAGGTTGTTGCAACCTGATGTGTTGCTGACTGTACCTGTATGAGAGCTGACCTAAATAAATATTAACATTATTTTGTTCTACCACTTTTTCCTAACAATTTTGTATGTTCAAACAAAATTACAGCTTTCTTGTACCAACAATACAATAGTCTCTCAAGTCCGTCCGTCGCAGTAGGTTTCGGACAGACAGACAGACGGACGGACACAGCAAAATAAAGGATTCTCGAGGACGACGGAACCCTAAAAAAATTATGAGAATGATCCAAATCCAGTCAGTTTTTCGCATTCAAACACGGACTAAAAAAAGATGATACCTACTGTATCACAAAAAAACATTCATTATGTTAAAATATAAAAATAAAATAAAAAAAATTTAAAAAAACTGAATCTATTATATAATTTCATAAAAATGCCTTCAACATTTAATTATATTGGAAAATATAAAAAAAAGTCCCAAAAAGTTTTGTCAGAAGTGGGATTCGAACCCACGCCCTCAGAGAGGACCAGAATAACTCGCACCCACGTTTAGTAGGCAAGGTGAACCTTGAGTCTGGCGCCTTAGACCGCTCGGCCATCCTGACATGTGGTGGAGCGGATGAAATTAGCTATCACACTTAGAATAATAACTCTATAGAAGGAGAGTCTCCATACTAGAGCTCTGTCAAAAATGAGACACAAAAAAATTCACGCAGCCTACTGCGCCGTACTGACACTTTTGTATTGTTGCTAGTGAAGGTGCAGTTTCCCCGAAAACGGGGAAATAAATCGGACGCCTCAATAGAGTTTTCTAATGTGTCGTAAAATGTTGGTCGGTGTGGTATGAACAAGTAATGTAAAGTTTATTGCGAGATAGATCTAATAGATACGTTCACAAAAACTACGACATAAGCACTAGGTATTATGGAAATTAACGTACAATTTCGGTGGTACATTGGTATGTGTATGTTGTGAGGTCAAACCTTTAGGCAAACACAATTAAAATAGTGTGGCTTGGGGTAGGTAATGTTTTATGAGGTGTAAATAGAATATTATTAAACTGATATGAATAGAAGATAACAAAAATTTTTTTTGTATTATTTATTTTGCGAGCACTCGACAATGAAGTCGAATTATGAAATTTATCGTCAATACAAATACTTGTCTAATTCGACATCAATGTCGAGTGCACGAGAAATGCCCTCAGTCGACTGGAACCAAAATCAAAAAATTGAAATTGACTTTTTTCCCTTAAAATTAAAATGTGTGAAATTTTACAAAAAACAATAAACAAAAAAAAAATTAATACCGCGTATTGCCACCACGAGCTCTAATCAGAGTTTGTATGCGATTTCCCATGCTTTGGATTACGTTGTCGATGTGTTCTTGGGGTAAGTTGTCCCACTCTTCCAGCAACGCTAATTTAAGCTCTTTGATGTCATTAGGGGCTGGATTTCTTTGTCGAACCCTTCTTCCCAGGTAGTCCCAGAGATGTTCTATCGGATTCGTATCATGTGATTGCGCTGGCCAGTTCATTTGCGTGATACCTACCTCATTAAGGTAGCTACTCACTATGCGCGCAGTATGGGGGCGTGCGTTATCGTGCATGAAAATAAAATTTTCGCCTATGAATGGGGCAAAACATGATATGGGGTTCTTAGATCTCAGTTACATACCTTTGTGCAGTGAGCGATCCATTATCGATGATCACTAGCTCCGTGCGAGCTCCCAAACATATGCCACCCCATACCATAACTGACCCTCCACCA
>JABMDO010001364.1:0-16173 GCA_014851415.1 Cnaphalocrocis medinalis
CAAAAAATTGAAATTGACTTTTTTCCCTTAAAATTAAAATGTGTGAAATTTTACAAAAAACAATAAACAAAAAAAAAATTAATACCGCGTATTGCCACCACGAGCTCTAATCAGAGTTTGTATGCGATTTCCCATGCTTTGGATTACTGTGTCGAGTGGTTCTTGGGGTAAGTTGTTCCCACTCTTACCAGCAACGCTAATTTAAGCTCTTTGATGTCATTAGGGCTGGATTTCTTGGTCGACCCTTCTTCCCAGGTAGTCCCAGAGATGTTCTATCGGATTCGTATCATGTGATTGCGCTGGCCAGTTCATTGCGTGATACCTACCTCATTAAGGTAGCTACTCACTATGCGCGCAGTATGGGGGCGTGGCGTTATCGTGCATGAAAAAAAATTTTCGCCTATGAATGGGGCAAAAAAGCATGATATGGGGTTCTTAGATCTCAGTTACATCCCTTTGTGCAGGAGCGATCCATTATCGATGATCACTAGCTCTGTGCGAGCTTCCCAAACATATGCCACCCTATACCATAAACTGACCCTCCAACCATATCCTACAGTTTCAGTGAAATTCGGCCTTGGTGATAACGTTCCCCTCGATGTCTCTACATTGTTTCCCTCCCACCGATGAAATTTTATGCAGAAACGGCTCTCGTCACTAAACAAATCATGGATCCACTCATTTTGTCCAATTTCGATGCTCCTAGCTCAAACGAACGCTAATCTGCTACACGATGTACTCGAGTTTGGGCATTTGCTGGTATGTTAGACTTCAAGCCAACTTCATTCAAACATCTTCTTACTATCCTTTCACTTACATTGACATTACGGACTTCTTCTAAATGATTTCGGGTCTGAATTGCTGTTTGACGACGATTTCGTAATGTTTGCATGACCATGAAACGGTCATCTAAGGCGCTAGTTGCCCGGTTTTTTGCCCTGTCCTCGTCTGCGCACGTACGATCCAGTCTCCCTATAACGTCGGACGATGCCATGAAATCACCGATGTCGATACACCCAATGCGGCGACTTACTAAGCGATAGGTGTATGTCCTTCCTCGAATCATTGTTACAGCCCTAGTCACAGAAGTTGCTGGTAAATCACTCTTTTGATTCAGAACAATGTGCACTATCAAATGTAAACAGTAAAATGACCCACAGTTCCATACACAGCATCACTAAAGTTCTTATCAGAATAAAGAAACAAACGTTAAATCAGCAAATTCTTAAACAACCATTATTCTTGTCAAAACACTTAAAATAAAAGAAGGGTGACACTTAAAACAATCGTTTTGAAGGTAATGTTACTTAAACAAAAACCACTGATCAAAATACTAGCAAATATTAGAAAAAAATCGACCTTTTTTTTGCGTTCCCCTAATTGTGCCGGTGTGTGTGTATATATAGCATATAAGTCATCATCATCATTTTTATCCAAAAGACGTCTACAGCTGGACATAGGCCTCCACCCAACGTTCTCCCCACAGATCAATCCTGTGCTACCAGCATCCAAGGGAGTTTCGCGACCTTCAATAATCGTCGGTCCCACATGGTCGTAATAAGTAGAATAAATAAAAAATCGGACATTTTTGAAAATCTTTGCCATATGGTTCGGGTCGATGGTTTACCTACCAATTTACAATAAATACGGCTATTATAATTTTACAAGGCGTTACCATGATCTTATCGATAGGATTTTGAAATGAAAATTATCGATAGCAAAAAGTAGTTCGATGCACTATTAACATTTCCCGCTTCGATTTTTAGCTCAGAGTGAGTAATGTCATATTTTATTTTATCTAAAGTTAGTTATCTTTCAAGTTTCGAACTTATCAAACATTACAAAGTCAGCTATATCCCATTCAACGACTATTCTAAATGACGTTCAGACAAGAAGTTGACGAGTTGTCCTTTAGTCATTCAATTAAACGTCGCTATTCAATAAACGCGCTAGTCGTCCAATCAAATAGGTAGCTGTTTCAACCAGATGACTGCGACATATATTTTGCCACTGGCTAGAATAACTTTGCTAGGGAGATAGTTAACAGTCTTTGTTATATTAGTTATTTTAGAGTCCGATGAGTCAAAAAACTCACTGGTAAGCTCCAGATGGGTCCTGGTAGGCGAACTCATAAGGGCCCTTCGGAGACTGCAGCTGCGGCGCTAGGAGGAACCCGGAGTTCACCGTCTGCTGGATTCCAGGGAGCCGTGTGTTGTACTAAACGAGAAAAACAAATTACAATATAGCTTTAATTGTTAACTAGTGGCCTGCCTTCCCTTTGTTTTGGGACATTCATTTCTAACAGCAGCAATAGATGGCGCTGGGATGCGATTACATCGCGCATGTGTTTCGCTTTCCCGGTTTACATGTCAGCCTATTTTAGCTGCGCCCTGCGCGTTAGAGAGAGACAAAAAGGAGCCTCTGTCCCTTTAATTATCTCCATTTAAATAATCACATCAATTCGTTACTCTATTTTGCCGGAAGACTGACAAACCTACACATTTTCTAATTTCTAATATTATTATGGATTGTCAAATACATTTTATTACTTACACGTGGGTATCCTAGCAGTGGTGATATCACGGTCTGTCCAGAGGGGTCCAAGGAGCACCGCATTTTGGTATCCTGAGGGAAAAAAATTAATGTTTTATATTCAGCGAGAACGATTCTAGGTTCTCCAAGTATAGCCACCTGTAAAATAATGTAAGAATGCTACTTTTTCTCTTGCTTTCTCTCAGTTAAGATCGCTCTTATAAGTGGATGAGTCTTCATTCTCGTCTCGACTCCGCCAGCATCTACGAGTACAATAGCTTATAAATGGTATTTTTCTTCTTGGCTTCCTTTTTCTGCATCCCTTTTTCCTTCCATTATAAAAAATATATTTATAGGTACGCCATTCTTTTTCCGCGCAGCTAAGTAAGCACAACCCGAGCACATGCAAACAGGAATGAACAGAGAAAACAGATTGCAATAGTAAAACATTATGTCTAACTATGGATGGAGAAAATTTACCATTTCCTGGAAATCCTGCATTACCCTGGGGTCCCGCTGCTACGATGTAGACAGGTTGGTAGCCACCTATGGATCCCGGTCTGCAAACAAGAAACAATAATCTTAGAATCAAAAGACCCTCTGAATTCTAGTATTTCTAGTATACTGAGGGTCTAAAACAAACCGGACGTTACGACCGAATCGAAGATTCCTTCCTTCTCATAAGCGCTGTGTATCACCTTTGTTTGGATGCGACAGATACTCTTCAGAGAGATGGAACAATTTTTTAATCATCAGGGAGAGCTACGCTTCGGCATGAATTGGCCAGCTCGACCGGAGCAATACCACATCCTAACAGAAAACCGGCGTGAAGCAGCGCTTACACGGTGTTTCGCCGGGTGAACGTTACCGAAAGCCCAATCGAGGGAAAAGGGGCTTAAAAGGTTCGCAGCGCACTTATGACTTCACTGGTCTTGGTCTATGGGACCTAAAGCTTTAGGGGTGCTCCCGTTGACGCTAGAGTGGGAAGAGGACACGAGAAACCGACTAAGGAGTTCCATCTTCGCATCCCTCCGCAGGCAAAGCTCCGCTCCCCAAACTACCTCCAGATACCTACCTGCGACAACAGAGGAGACACAACGTATACCTACGTTTCCTTTTTACTTTTTTTAACGGCAAAGGAATTCATAGTTTTTGAAGGGTTTGAATATCTGTAGCTATACTGCACTGCGTCTCATAGTTACCTGTATCCCGGTACTGGCATGTGAACAATGAAGACCTGTTGCCCGGGCACTAGACCAGGTATGTTGGGAGCCACTGGGTTCTGTAAACGATAATAAGCCTGGGTTAGATCTCTTTTTTGCTTCTCGCTGTACATAGACACACTCTATTTCCATGTATTAGGTATAAAAGAGTTATCTTTTTAAGGGTTCCTCTGTTGAACAAAAGAGGAGAACCTCCTAATTATTAACAAAATTTCGGACTAATTTACGGTGACATATAGTATGGTTTTCTATAGAATTTTCCCCTTTATAATAGAATGTTGGGATATTTAAAATAGTTTCGCTCACTATTAGGGTTTGAGGGCTTGGGGGCAATAAAACTCGTCTCAGAATTTCAAGATTGTTTTGCTGGTTACTTTTCAACCTAACTTCAACAATTTTTTTTTGTTTTGTAGAGTTTAGTAATATTATCATGACAAAAATATCTTGAAATTCTGGGACAAGATTTTTTGGGACTTTTTTTTTCTTTTTTTTTATGTGATAGGTAGCAGACGAGCAGTAATTGCCACGTATGACCTAACCCGGGTTTCATCCACTAGTTGTCCTAAACGGTAATCAAACTAGGGTAAGTAGCTATGTACTCACTTGCTGTGGAGGCTGCTGCGGCTGCTGTGCTCCTGGGATGAGCTCGACTTCGCTGTCGGGCTCCAAGCTCTCCAGTCTTGAAGGGGCTCCGTTAGGATCTCCGCTGGCAGCACTTGCTGGAAATTAGAATGAAGAACAATAGATTGGGCCTTTTCAATATATTAAATAAGCAGATTTTGATCCCTTTAACTATCTCTACTTAAAAAACCACGCCAATTGGTCGCTCCGTTTCGCCGTGAAAGAAAGACAAACATACAAACAGACAGACACATCTTCCCATTTATAATATTAGTATACATAAGTTGGATAATTATCCAAATGTATTGAACTAGTTACTGTGACTTATTTGATTCTCAAATATTTATTAATTTATTTACCTTGCTTCTGTTGTGACGCACTGTAGTATTGAGCTACATCTGGGTTGTCCAAATAGTAGTCATAACTGTAAATAAAATGTAAGAATTCAATGAAAACCTTTGCTTTATATTAATTTATGCTTATTTGGACGTTTAATCTATCGCTCACGTGGAATCATTCACCTAGCAACGAGTGGTTGAGGGTGGGTGAGGTCGCTCGTTCTGCCGTCCTCTAACTATAATGCCGTTAAGTGCCAAAACCACATTCGGAGAAAAATGGATTTAAAGTGCGCGAAAGAAAAAAAATTGCTGTTTCTAAAGTAAACTGTTTTATATACAACTTGTATATATCATTGCATTGGTATTTGCAAGAGCTTTAATAACACAAACTTTCACAACTCTATGTGTCATATATTTGATAATATTTAATTTAAACGTTTTAGCTTTGTATTATTTTACATATAACATTATAAAAACATAACTAGAATGCCGTTTCGACTACCTTAACGGCATTTAAGTCTTGGATTTTGAATAATTTTCATAAAATTGGAAAATGAGTTGGTGTATAATAGATTTACTGAACTTAAATGCCGTTATTTTTACTTAACGGCGTTTCAAGTCTAGAATTAGTACATAAATTATAGATTTTACAGAATGTGTTTTTAAGTAATGATTATTACTAGACTAAAATGCAGTTAAATAGAAACCTTTTACCCTAACGGCATTTAAGCTAAGCACATACTTAGCCAACAATTTTGGAAATACAACAAAATGTATTTATGTTCAACATAATTAATGCATTTGAGTGTTTTAAATCACGATTTACCTATTTAAAAAAAACTCATTGAGATCAATTTTATCGATATTTAACATAATAACTTAAATTTAGCAGGTAAATAATTTACTGCTTTAAAAAAAATAGTAACTGCCTTTATTATGGCACTTATTTTAACTTTATGACAGTTTACCGTAATAATAATATTTAAAACATTGTATCGCACTTTTCAGATTATAGAGACAAATTAAAAAAATGCCAAAACTATTTTGTGTTCTTTTAACATTTCTGAGTAAAGCGTCTCGATTTCCGCGATCATCATCATCAGCCACTCCAAATGCTCGCCACTCTGATCGATCTTCGGCTACTCGCGTCCAGCTCCAGCCAGCCCTCTTGCGCAGATCGTCACTCTATCTGGCCTGAGGTCGTCCTACACTACGTTTCACCAAGATGCGGTCTCCACTCCAGAACTCGTTTACCTCAACGATTGCCAGTTCTGCGGCAGATATGTCCAGCCAGCCCACGGCCACTTCAGCTTACTAATCCGGTGAGCTATATCGATAACTTTGGTTCTCTGCCGGATCACCTCGTTTCGGATTCGATCACGCAGAGAAACGGCGAGCATAGCTCTTTCCCATAGCCCACTAAGCGACTTTAAACTTGTGGACTAGCCGTGCTGTTAATGTCCACGTTTCGGCCCCGTAAGTCATGACGGGTAGCTGACGCACTAATGTCTTTAGGCACTGTGAAATCGACGATGAGAAGACTTGACGTAGTTTTCCGAATGCTGCCCAACAGGTACACATACTTTTGAACAACTTCGAGGGTGGCGCCATGGATTGCAATCGGTTCCGGTAGAACATGTTCATTGAACATGACCTTGGTTTTGTCCAACTTCATCCGTAGACCGATGCGTTTAGAAGAGTCCGCCAAGCTATTTAGCTTCTATTTTAGGTCCTGCATCGTTTTGGCCAGTATGACGACGTCATCTGCGAATCGCAAGTAGGAGATGTGTACCAACGCCATTTATGTTGATGTTACGTCCTTTCCATTTCGGGGAGATAGACGTCCCCTTGTCTCACTCCTCGATGCAATGATATAATGGTATTTAGGTTTTATTTGCTGATTTTGTACTTGGACGGACATAGTGGCGACTTTGTAGAGACTTCTAATAAGAAGTCTCTACAAAGTCGCCACTATGTCCGTCCAAGTACAAGTAATAACTTGAATATATCGCCAATCTATTTGCCAACGCTGCAGGGGACTCCAGAACAGACCAGATTTCAATCGAGTTAAAGGCCTTATCATAGTCCACAAATGCTACACTCAGTGGCTGATTACACTCCTCGGTTATCTATATAATCTGCCGCACTGTGTGAATGTGGTTTATGGTGTCATATCCGCTCTGAAATCCAGCCTGTTCCGGTGGTTGAAAATTCGTGGAGTTTGCAAGACGGTTCGTAAACACTCTTGAAAAGAGCTTATAAACGTGATTTAGAAGCTAAATGGGTCGATAGATCTTCA
This sequence comes from Cnaphalocrocis medinalis, assembly GCA_014851415.1. Taxonomy (NCBI): domain Eukaryota; kingdom Metazoa; phylum Arthropoda; class Insecta; order Lepidoptera; family Crambidae; genus Cnaphalocrocis; species Cnaphalocrocis medinalis. The sequence continues at coordinate 7,014 of JABMDO010001364.1, forward strand.
GGCAGGCTTTGTCACCCTTTTTGAAGAACAGGACGACCACCACTTCTACTCCACGCCTTCTCCCTTCAAATAGGACAGCGTTAAAAAGCACCCTCCCTCTGTACGAGTTTACCTCCAGCTTTGATCAGCTCTGTTGCTACGTCATCGTCTCCGGGGGCTTTTCCATTTTTAGCTGCCCAAGAGCAATTTCGATTTCGCCAACGTTGACTTCTGGCAGGTCTTCGGTGAAGTGGCGTGTTAATGTTGCTCGAGAGTCCTTATTTCAGGATCAGGTTGAGATGCATGCAAAGCGTAATCGGCTATAGAAATCTTTAACCACTGAAAGGACTGCTGACTTTGAGGCAACCACTTCTCCACTTGCTGTAGTCAGCTTCGTTAGGTGGCTTCTTCCGAGAGATTGTACGAACACCTTTGATCCCCGTTTCGACTCGATGGCTCTTTCAATGGAAAGAAAGGTAAAAGACATGGCCATTTGAGGCTACTTTTTGAAGAAGGAATTTATCAAAAAAGCCCCTCTCGCTCGAGGAAGTTAGCAGATCTGTCAAGTGTGTGTAATGAAGTTTTATAATTTTGCTATTATTTATGACCGATTTTGTAAAAATACAGGGGCTCAAAAATCTTTGAACGCGTTTTCCCCGACAATCATAATATTTTTAATTGTGCCGATATAGTGTGTAGTGAGTTCAAGTGCGTAGCAACCTGCAAAAGTCTTCCCTTGTAAGTCTTGCACGGAATTCTGCGGGGCGTACGCGACTTCTAACACTCTGAGTCTCCTCTCTCCGCAACGTTTGGCACATAGCCGCATTATAGTTAGCAATGCGGGTTAGCCGCATTTAAGTCTTGTAAACGTTTAAAATACTATAGCATTTTACATTTGGTCAGCGTTTAAAGTCAACTCATTTTTGCAAATTTTAAACAAGAAACTTATTTTACCAGTCTTAAATGCCGCTATTGGACTTTAACCGCGTTTTTGTTTACTTTTTTTCACTTAACGGTGTTTTAGTCTTGTAATGCCATACATAACCTTTCCAAAGAATAGCCGAACAATATTGCCATTAAAGTACTTAACGGCTTTATTGAGACGGAAATTCAAATAACGGCAATTTAGCTATGTAATTTCTGAATATTTCATCATTAATAAAAAAATTAAATCCCTTAACCGCGTTTTAGCTAAGAAATTTAGGTAACTGCATTCTAGCTATGTAAATCTTGCAAAAATAGTGCACTGACTGGTAGTTAATGACATACTATCTCAGAAACTAAACAAGATAGAAAAAATCGGGAAAGATGGTTAGATGCGGAATTTTTTTCTTATTAGGATGGTATTCATAACTCAAAAATGACCAAATGTTAGTTAACGGCATTATAGCTAGAGGACGGCAGCGTTGCGTTGCGGGCGAGTGGTCCAAAAATGCTGAATATCGTATGTCCAACGAAATCGTGCGCTCGAATCGAAACGAGTGAATCAAAAATAGGACCGCTGCTCTAATCTATCTGGGAACAATGGCAGCTGGTTCGATAGTATTAGCAAACTTACGGGTTGATCTGTTGTAATTGCGCGTGAGCCGGCTGCGTGTATAGGCGTTGCGCAGGCGCAGGGGGCGCGGCGCCGACTGCCACAAGGAGCGCTGCCAACACGTACTGGAACATAACAGTTATAACTATTAGTATAATCATCAGTCACTAAGTGTATGAACACTTGTGTTTGTTTAGTGTCTGGGTGTTTATATGTATTAAACTATTATATTTGTGTTTCCTCTGGTGTCTGATATCTGTAACACAAGTGTTTAAGCTACTTATTACCGAGTCACGTCAATGACGAGTAAAAAAAGAAAAATTAAGAATTAATTTAATCATTGCGTGAACAGATAGCGCTTTGGAGCCCTGATCTTTGATAAATCCTGTGAATTAGAATCACGTTAGGGTACCATTAAAAACCTGCTTGCCATTTGCGCAAATGGTTGCTCCAGGATCTGTCTGCTCATTTGTCACCTTTCACCCAAAAAAATGTTTAGTCTTGTTATGGGCTATATCTGCTGTAATAACTGCTTTTTCAGAGAACTGAGCTACCAGCTACTTATAGTATACCAGCTTTTTATGAATAGTAAATGATAGATAAGCACGAGAGATCAGCTATCTCCCTTGTTCAAATCGTCAAGTAATTGCGATGCAGCGAAGGATGCGTGACTAACCATCACCTTCGCCCAGTCCACAGAGGCCGAATGACCGGAAAACCTCTTGCGAAAGCCGATCGCGAATTTGCTAAAGATGTTCTAGTATCGACAGCGGAACTATCGATGGGTACCTACGTATCTATCGATGTGCTTTTAACTACTTTTTTTTCTACTCCAAGGAAGAGAAGTTTAAGATATTATTTCCTTTAATTTAGTATTTTGCGAACGGTGTAGCCGTTAAATCCGTATAAAAAGAACCAGTCTACATTTTTTCATATAGCACTCGTCAAAACAATTTGCTTGATCATCGATAGGAGGCTATCAGATGGCAACAATATTTTTTTTCTGATACGTAGTAACACAGCTTACGAGGGTCTGAAAGCATGCAAATTATGGTCCAAAATAGATTCCCTTGGAGACTAAAACTGTTACGGAAAGCACTACGGCCCGACTTGACCAATCCTTATCCGAAAATTAATCTTATTTTATTTATGAATCTTATTTTATTTATAAACACGTATATTTGACCATGGGAGAGCCACGCTTCGGAATTAATGCTTGACCAGATTTGATACCATAGCCTCGCTGGAGACCGGCGTGAAGCAGCGTCTGAGCTGTTTTGCTGAGTGAGGGATGGAACCGGAGGCCTAATTCGGGAGGAACAGGATTGGTACCGAGTGCTTTTGTGACTCCACTCGTGATCTGAATGCCTATGGACTGATGCAATCGCTTAATATAAAATGGTCTGTCTACTTGTCTGCCACCTATCACACAATAAACAAAATGCCACGTTACTTAGTAGTCTTTAAGATAAAGTCTATTTTGAAGAAACAGTTTATTAAATTGATTAGCTACGTCAATTTGCTGGTATTGAAAACAAATCCGGTGACTAAAAACTCTTGAGTGTTACTTTCCAAGAGTCATTTGTTACAAGCATTTCTTAAACATACTTTTTCAAAAATGTCATTGCCACAAGCAGATTCACTAAAATAACAAAGGAAGAAGGAAGGTACAAAGTGTGGACTTATTTAAGTCCACGGGGAGTGTGATGAACTCGAAACCAACAAATGAAATGTTTGGTGCGGAGTTATTGCAAAATAAACTTATGTGGAGTGAATCATATTTCATAACTACCTATTAAGCGTGAACTTTTCGACTCATACTCCTAATAGAGTGATATTAGGAGTATGAGTCGAAAAGTTCACGCACTACGTTTGTAACTGAGAAATACCTAGTTAGAATTAGGGTGGCAATCGTAATGCTTGGGAAGTCAAGTTTGATCGCTAGCTTCGGGCCCGTCTCTGGGAAAGCACTTTAAGCCGTTGGTCCTGCGTATCTACCCTAGTATTTTAGTATCGAATTAAATTATGAGGCTAAGGAATATAAAATGGAGGTATAATATATCCTGCGTAAGTGGCTGATCGTTAAGATCGGTTGCCGCGGCCGAATCAGTTGGAAGATATTAATGTTATTATCAGCTGGAAACCATTGCAATGTGTGGATTGGCGGTGTGTCTAAATCAAACACGAGTTGCAGTATGACTCCTACTTTTATTACGTACTAATTAACTTATATACTAGCCTAACCTAAGGGCGAGGTGCGCTACACACTACACCTCCCCCGTTTTTTTTTTTTAATATTTTATTATGTTAAAATATTTTTTATTTACATACAAAAAAAGTGGTAATAGACAACCATTTTTTTTAACTTGTTTTCATTAAACAATATAATTTTATTTAAAAATATTAAAATGAAACTTATTATTTATTATATTATAATTTTCAATATGCCGTTGAGATGGACTATTCAAATGAACATTAAGAATGAGGCTTCGACGATGTATTGAATGGGCATGAATTCTTGTATTGTCGACACATCCGTGTGTTCCTAGTTTAAATGACTGCAAATGTATGCCCATACACACAGCGACCGATTACCCATGGTAATTAAACCCATCATGTCAACAACTCGATTTAATCTGTTTAGTGTCTGAATTAGTTCAATAGGAACAGTTCACTCAATGGTTCGTTTACTCATTGTCACCAACAAACATGCTGACCTTACCCACGATACCAAGCCCATCGTGTTAGCTACTCAATATCCTTAAATTGTAAAGTTCAATTATACCCACTAGTTCACTCAATTCAATCCACTTTTGCCTCCGCAGACTAGCAACCGAACACTATAGGAAAATTAGGTCATTTTAGCAAACTAACGGGTTTGAAGACTAGGATAACGCAATATATTGTTTTATACTTTCATTGTCACTAACATTATATAAGTACATGAACAAGGAACTAATGAAAAAGATGAGTGAAATAGTTCTGTAGCCTCAGAAGAAAATTAACTATGCAGAATTATCTCAGTGAATAACTTTGATTAGGTTACGAGTAGTAGAACTGTGTTGAACTACTGATTCAAGTACTACGAACTAAAAACTACTGAATAAGATAAGTGAAAAAGTTATTTAGCTTAAGTTCTTTTGACATTGGTGAACTGTTTTGGACAGACCTATCAATCAATTGCAAGTAATGTTTATTTTTACTCTATAGTAGGTGAACGCATTTGTATAAAATGCAGACGGATGCCTTTGAAAAGACGTTATCTTTGTTTGCTTGCAATTTACAAGAATGAATAGGTACCTACTTAAGGAATAGTTGATGTAAAATAAATAAAATAATAGCGATGATTAATTTGTAATAGATGCAGATAATTTGTGACATTTTAATGAAAAAATATTGCATATTCTTGTTGGACATAATTTAAATTTATAATTGATAGGCATCCTCAATTACTGATTGCAAAATATTTGTAGGCTTCATTATAATAAATAAATAAATTCACACAACATTATACATTGACCTGACTCCGTACTTAGTAGCTTAAGCACTTGTGTTACAGATATCAGACAACAGAGGAAACACAAATATAATACTGAACTACTTATTGATATATACCGTCCAGACACTGAAAAAGTGTTCATTACACGAATGTTTTTCCAGGGTGGGGATCGAACCTTGACTTTTGGCATATGTGGCGTCACCACCAAATGCGCCATCCGGCGATTCAATAAGAATAAACAGATGACTCTAGTCACATAATAATTATTTTGCTCTAGCTGACCGTGAAATCAAAAGTTCGTTATAGTTATTATAAGACAGTACATCGTTCATCTTGTCTCTTCCATACGTCTATCATTCACGTCAAAACACGTTGAAATAGATGCTATGTACGCACGCATTAAGGTCGTAGCGTTTTGGGATTGGATAACCGTGTATAATTATATGCTTCCAGTTTAGATTTTTAGTAAATCTTATTGGGTGACATCACGCCAAAAATTCTCATTTTTATTTTTTGTTACATTGTTAAAACGTAATTTGAGGTTAACATACGCGTATTATGTCAAAACATGACTGATAGCAGAGGTCGTCCACGAACAATTGCACAGCCAGCGGATGTCTACTCACAATACGAGAATACGCGTTTCGTTACAAGGTTTTGATTCTTAGTGCCGTAATTACGGTTTAGAATACGCAGGATGTATACAAAAACAATAGTTTCATGTTACCAGTATCAAGACATAGGATATTTGGAGGATAGCTCAGTTAGTTTCACTAAATCTGGATGCCAAGATATAACTTCTATATCTATATTTAAAACAAGTAATTTTCAAAGACAACGACAAGCCTTATAGGTAAACCAAAAACACGAATCCTGACATATTGTACTTACTTGAGAACTAAAAATACAGAAAGTAAATTTATAGTAATGGGACTACAATTATCCAAATAATTATAAACGATAATGTCCATGAAATCGACACTTGTATGAATCTCTCTCAATAGGAAATATGCTTTTTTTTTATTGGTGGAAAGATCAACAATTAGATTTTCAGATGCAATCCTACAATGGGTCTAATGATTAATAAAACAATCCACGGAAATCATGTGATGCGAACGGTTGTTTTAGAGTTTTGGCGATCAAGCTGGTCTGGTTAGGTATCCTGGTAATAAAAAAGGTAACTCTATCTTACGGATCCGAAGGTCAGACAGTAGACGCTACTAGTATTTACCGTCTAGAAAATTGAAACTGTGTCGATGAAGTCATGCCAATATTTTAATTAAAACTTCTAGAAAACACATAATTGTATTAGGGAACGTACCCATACTACGTGACCCGTTTTAGGGGGGGGAGGGGGGTCGTCAAAATACCACGCTTGGTCACAGGGGCGGGGGAGGCCTTAAGTTTTCGTCACGTAATCAATATACTTTAGGAAAATCTCGCGTCTCGAGAATAAGAGAAAAAAAGACTTTTGTTTTTTGTGATTTAAGATTCTGTACATATGACTACGTATGTTTATTCTTCTAATATTATTTTTTTAACTTGTGATTATAGGTATTATAGGCAAGCGCCGTATTTAGAAAGATATGAATATGAAAAAAAAAATTTTTTTTTTAAACTTTCTATTTGCAAAAAATAATTCAAAACCATATTTATGAATTACTACGTGAAAACTAGAGGGGGAGGGAGGGGTCTTGGCATATATACGGGTAGTCACCGAGGGGGGGAGGGGGGGTAAATTGTAAAATATGGGTCACGTAGTATGGGTACGTTCCCTTACCTTCCTATGATGAAACACCCGTTTTTGTAACGTCATCATATAAAGACCTTTTTTTGGTCTCCCGTGGACTCCTGGGGTTTCCGCCATGATCGTTTTGGACATCATTGATTTGAATCGTCATTACCGTGGAAGAGCCACGCTTGGACATGACTGGGCCGGGTCGACTGAAGTGATACCACGGCCTCACAGAAGTCCGGCGTGCGCTAAGTTTCGTCGAGTGTATGTAAATGAAGGTACCGGAGCCCCATTGGAGAAAAGGGGTTTAATGGTTGGCAGCGCACTAGTGACACGACTGTTATTACAGGTGTCTATTTGCGGCGGTAACGGCTTACCATCAGGTGATCCGTCTGCTCGTCTGCCAACTATCACATAAAAAAAGGAACATTTCAACCATAGAAATGGTTTCTTGATTTGAGTATAAGTGACCTTTGCTAGTTTTGAGTCCTATTACGAAATTGGCGGGCAGTGACGTCACGCGTTATGACGGGCTATACTGCGAGGCGCACGCGCATCTGGGTAAGGCTCTAACCGCAGCTACATACTAATCAGGGGTTCGGTTCGTGGGCTTCCTTCCGATGGGATAGTGTAATATGCCAAGTTGGTAAGTCATTCTTAGAAATAATGTCATTCCGGTGACAGTCCTCTAATCTTATATTCCTCCGAATGTCTGAAATGAAATCTTAAAATTTACCGATTGTTTATACCTATTTACAAAACGTGGCCACTTTTCACAATTGTAAAAATAGCTGTTACTTGTCGCATGTAAAAGATATTGTTACGCGTCTCAAGAAATGTACGTAATAATAGGAGTTTCTTTTTTAATTTCATTGAAGTACAGATTTTATCTATATTCTATATACTAATATAAAAAGCTGAAGAGTTTGTTTGTGTGTGTTTGAACGCGCGAAATCTCCGAAACTACTGGTGCGATTTGAATAATTCTTTTTTTTGTTGGAGTAATTTATCGAGAGAGGCTATAGGCTAAAAACATTACGCTATGACCAATAGGAGCAAAGACAGAGCGGTAAATGTGTAAAAAACGGGGAAAATATTCATTTTTGAAGGCTTTCTTTGCGTGCGCTCGCGAAAACGGTTCAAGATACACAAAAAATATGTATTAAAGAATTATTCCTCTATACAGATCAAAAAAAGTCCGCGACGGCATATGTCTATCTTTTAAGGTTTAGTCCCAATGACCGTTTTTATGGTACCAATATGGTCGAAATAATTTGTTTAAGTTGTATCAAAAAATAATATTAAGGGGGTTGTAAGGGGTTAAACGGGGGGTAAAAAGTACTTTTCCAAGCGGACGGAAGTCGCGGGCGGCCGCTAGTATGTCATAATGTCATAATCAATGTAAATTAATTGGCGCCGCTAGTTTCTTTGCGTTTAATACAAAAAGCGTAGAACGAAGTTCGCTGGAGAGTTGGTTATAAATTACTTTATCTTGGTTCCAAATACGGGGATGAGAGACTATTAAAATAGAAGGAATAGATGGACTAAAGTTCGTACTAAAATGTATTGTCAAATATGTATCGTCCTTTGTCCCAACTACTAGTCCCTACACTTGTTAGAACGAAAGACAATACATTTTCGTACGGGACATAGAGACAGGCCATCAGAATCACAAATCACATGGTCCTTGCCCCGCCCTTGAATGTTTCCCAGGGCAGACGAATCTTGGGCGTCCGAGTAGGTCGCATTTGACGCCAATTTGCGACGACTTTACTAAACAAAGATTATATCCGAGTGACCGAGCTCCAAAAGTTACTGTAGTGATGCGACGAAATCCATTCAATTTGACTCAAGTCAAGTACTTATGTAATAAAGGAAATTTACCATTTATCTCAAATACCTTCGAGTAACATCAAAAATATCTAGAGTAATACGTACGGGCAGTTATATTTTATTCTGTTACATTCTATTCAATTCTTCGAAAGCCAAAGATCTAGGTTAGAGGTCTTTCTTTTTTAATATATTTTTTAATTTGAAGAGTAGGCAAACGAGTAAGCTGATCACCTGATAGTATCGAAACTATTAGATTATATTAAACAAATGAAAGCATCGGATAATAAAGTAAAAACTATGTGGAACATAATAAATAACAAAACAGGAAAAATAAAACAAAAATGCCACAACAACATAGAATTAACGATAAATAAAAAAACGGTAAAATGTCCAATAAAAATTTCAAATACATTTAATGAACATTTTGCTTCGATAGGTGAAATACATAAAACTAAGAACAATATAAATATTAATAAATATCCTGTGATAAACTCTCCAACTAGCTCCATCTATCTGAACCCTGTGGATCAAAAAGAAATCCTGACTATAATCCATCAACTCAAAAACAAACACAGTT
>JABMDO010001365.1:0-15328 GCA_014851415.1 Cnaphalocrocis medinalis
TGTAGACTGGAAGTTGCGAGGTCTCGTGGCCCCGTGCCTCGGAAAGTATGTTAAGCTTTTGGTCGTGCTACACTGGGGGGCCATTCCGTTCTCGAGCCCTCGATATTGAAACTGTTGAGTACAGGAACAAAAATGTTGTTGTACTATGGAAAAGTATTGTATTGTATTAGAGTTTTGTCTACCTCGTCGACCAGCACGAGGCGCGGCCTCACCTCGTCGAACAGCTGCAGCAGCACGGTGAGCACGTCGGGGTGCGCCTCGTCCACCTCGTCACCGGCGCGAGGCGCGGCCTCACCTCGTCACCGGCGCGAGGCGCGGCCTCACCTCGTCACCGGCGCGAGGCGCGGCCTCACCTCGTCGAACAGCTGCAGCAGCACGGTGAGCACGTCGGGGTGCGCCTCGTCCACCTCGTCACCGGCGCGAGGCGCGGCCTCACCTCGTCCACCTCGGTCACCGGCGCGAGGCGCGGCCTCACCTCGTCGAACAGCTGCAGCAGCACGGTGAGCACGATCGGGGTGCGCCTCGTCCACACCTCGTCACCGGCGCGAGCGCGGCCTCACCTCGTCGAACAGCTGCAGCAGCACGGTAGCACGTCGGGGTGCGCCTCGTCCACGCTCGTCACCTCGGCGAGGCGCGTCCTCACCTCGTCGAACAGCTGCAGCCAGCACGGTGAGCACGTCGGGGTGCGCCTTGTCCACCTCGTCACCGGCGCGAGGCGCGGCTCACCTACGATCCCCTCGTCACCGGCGCGAGGCGCGGCCTCACCTCGTCGAACAGCTGCAGCAGCACGGTGAACAGTCGGGGTGCGCCTCGTCCACCTCGTCACCGGCGCGAGGCGCGGCCTCACCTCGTCACCGGCGCGAGGCGCGGCCTCAGCCTCGTCGACCAGCTGCAGCAGCACGGTGTACACGTCGGGTGCCTCGTCCACCATCGTCACCGGCGCGAGGCGCGGCCTCACCTCGTCGAACAGCTGCAGCAGCACGGTGAGCACGTCGGGGTGCGCCTCGTCCACCTCGTCACCGGCGCGAGGCGCGGCCTCACCTCGTCACCGGCGCGAGGCGCGGCCTCACCTCGTCGAACAGCTGCAGCAGCACGGTGAGCACGTCGGGGTGCGCCTCGTCCACCTCGTCACCGGCGCGAGGCGCGGCCTCACCTCGTCGAACAGCTGCAGCAGCACGGTGGCACGTCGGGGTGCGCCTCGTCCACCTCGTCCACCGGCGCGAGGCGCGGCCCACCTCGTCGAACAGCTGCAGCAGCACGGTGAGCACGTCGGGGTGCGCCTCGTCCACCTCGTCACCGGCGCGAGGCGCGGCCTCACCTCGTCGAACAAGCTGCAGCAGCACGGTTGAGCACGTCGGGTTGCGCCTCGTCACCTCGTCACGGCGCGAGGCGCGGCCTCACCTCGTCGAACAGCTGCAGCACACGGTGAGCACGTCGGGGTGCGCTTGTCCACCTCGTCCCCGGCGCGAGGCGCGGCCTCACCTCGTCGAACAAGCTGCAGCAGCACGGTGAGCACGTCGGGGTGCGCCTCGTCCACCTCGTCACCGGCGCGAGGCGCGGCCTCACCTCGTCGAACAGCTGCAGCAGCACGGTGAGCAACGTCGGGGTGGCGCCATTGTCGCACCTCGTCCACCGGCGCGAGGCGCGGCCTCACCTCGTCACCGGCGCGAGGCGCGGCTCACCTCGTCGAACAGCTGCAGCAGCACGGTGAGCACGTCGGGGTGCGCCTGTCCACCTCGTCACCGGCGCGAGGCGCGGCCATCACTCTCGTCGAACAGCTGCAGCAGCACGGTGAGCACGTCGGGGTGCGCCGTCCACCTCGTCACCGGCGCGAGGCGCGGCCTCACCTCGTCGAACCGCTGCAGCACACCGTGAGCACGTCGGGGTGCGCCTCGTCCACCTCGTCACCGGCGCGAGGCGCGGCCTCACCTCGTACCAGCTGCAGCAGCACGGTGAGACACGTCGGGGTGCGCCCGTCCACACTCGTCACCGGCGCGAGCGCGGCCTCACCTCGTCGAACAGCTGCAGCCAGCACGGTGAGCACGTCGGGGTGCGCCTCGTCCAACTCGTCACCGGGCGCGAGGCGCGGCCTCACCTCGTCGAACAGCTGCCAGCAGCACGGTGAGCACGTCGGGGTGCGCCTCGTCCACACTCGTCACCGGCGCGAGGCGCGGCCTCACCTTCGTCGAACAGCTGCAGCAGCACGGTGAGCACGTCGGGGTGCGCCTCGTCCACCTCGTCACCGGCGCGAGGCGCGGCCTCACCTCGTCGAACAGCTGCAGCAGCACGGTGAGCACGTCGGGGGTGCGCCTCGTCCACCTCGTCACCGGCGCGAGGCGCGGCCTCACCTCGTCGAAACAGCTGCAGCAGCACGGTGAGCACGTCGGGTGCGCCTCGTCCACCTCGTCACCGGCGCGAGGCGCGGCCTCACCTCGTCGAACAGCTGCAGCAGCACGGTGAGCACGTCGGGGTGCGCCTCGTCCACCTCGTCACCGGCGCGAGGCGCGGCCTCACCTCGTCGAACAGCTGCAGCAGCACGGTGAGCACGTCGGGGTGCGCCTTGTCCACCTCGTCGAACAGCACGACGGCGTCGGCCCGCCGCGCCAGCGCGCGCGTCAGCTGCCCGCCCTCCTCGTGCCCCACGTACCCCGGCGGCGCGCCGATCAGCTTCGCCACCTCGTGCTTCTCCTACAGAAAAAACATATTCGAAACTTCACAAGCCATTCATTCATTTAGAAACTCATCAACGGTCTATGGGATACGATCCCGGAACCTATCGCTAACCGAGCGAATGCTCAAACCGACAGAACTACCGAAGATGGGCTCAGTCAGAGCAGGGAATAGTAAATTTTGGAGATGGTGAATCGCCAACTTGTGCTACTTCAATTAAATCCTTTTTGTATCCAAATAAGTCTGAAATAACCCTATTCAGACTTATTTAGCTCCCTATTTCAGACTCATTTTACTAACACCCTGCCTCATCGTGACTATGCCTTTGAATGGTAAGATAACATTTACATTGCCGATTTTTGCAACCATACAAATGCGATTTAGTACCATACAGCCGCAATTAAAACTTAATCTAAACACTATTAAAAGCAGCGCGTAAATCAGAGAGAAAGAGCACACTTCTAAAAGGCCGGCAGTATACTTGTAACATTGGAACTTGAGTGTCACAATGAAACGGTTGTGGGACCACTGTTTTATCAAAACTGTCGAGTCCGCAGTCGTGTGGGGGTAATGTGTATTTGTAATATTAACTTGAATGAAATGAATAAGATGACACAATCGTGTTTTTGAATGTCGCGTGTTATTATCGTAGCATTCGGACTACTGCGCGCACTGAGTAATGAGCATATTAATTTAGTTTATACCCACATTTTGTATTTATCTTAAGTGAATTATGTATTCTTTAATAAATGTCTCAATCCGTAACTTGTCTTCCTCTTTTCACCCTGCTTTATTACAGTAGAGTAGTGTTATTGGGTTTTGGGAGTCAATGACTGCAAATGTACAGTTAGTAGAGTAACGATACTCACAGACAGAGCAAGACTAACTTAACAATCTGAGTCAACAGACTCCACAAGACGAACCGGCCGAGTCGACAAGACTCGCTGGCATCTCAAGACTTACTGACAGAGTGATCCCTCAGGATTCAAGGTCGAAATCTGTATTCGTAAAATGAACCTTATTAACAAGTGCAACAAGAGGAACTCTATTACTATGCAATTAAGTGCAGATTAGCATGGGACGAATTTGAGTTATTTTTGATGTATTCCAACAAGTGTACCTGGTACTCGGACATGTCGAGGCGGATGAAGGCGGCGGGGTCGTCGCGGTGCATGTAGCGCGCCAGCTGCTTGGCCAGCTCGGTCTTGCCGATGCCGGAGGAGCCCAGGAACAGGAAACACGAGCGGGGCTCCTCGTCGGCCCAGCCGTTTCTCCTGCGGCGCACGCACGCCGCCACCGTCTCGATGGCGGCCTGCTGGCCCACGATGAACTGGCTTCAGCCGCTGCCTCCAGCGGGAAGCGCCGCCGCTCCTCCGCCGCCGCCGCCGCGGCTGCCTGCCACACACGTGATACTTCTGACTCATCATGATCATCTAATAGATGGCGGTGGATAGGGATCGATGGAGGGACTCGGGGGAGGCCTTTGCGCCCAGCGGTGGGACAATATAGGCTAATTAAAAAAAGTTGGCAGAGTGAGTTTTTTTTAATGTGAGAAATCAAAATGTCACTAAACAAAACAAAAAAAAAAAACAAACCCATGAATTTGAAGTTTGACGTGAGACTAACGGTACGCCGACTAGCGGATTTTTCACACACTTTGACAGGGGAACTGAATTATGATCACCCGTTTAAGAAACTATTGAAATCGTGCAAGTTTCCTCAAGACGTTTTCCCTTACCACAGAGCTGGGAGAAATATGCACTTAGTGGCCCGACGGACGTTAACCAAGAATAGGTGCCACATGAGACAGCATGTCTAGTAAAGAAAAAAGAACTGTACATTTTTTTTTATATTAAGGACAATTTAGATGAACCCACTCCGCCTGATGGTAAGCGGCCGTGAAATCCAAATATGAGATTTACAGGCACAAAAGAACAGACTAAGTGTCCATTGAGTCTGTCACTCACACCCTGAAGGCCTGCTGAGATGCCGTTTCACGCCCCGCCTAAAAAACTCAGGATTGTAAGAAGGAAGAAAGACTTGGAAGGGCACTCCATGACTCGATGGTTCGGGACAGGAAGGAGGAGCTAACCCTCTTGGTTCGCGCAGGCATTGTATCGATGGTATGTGGATGGCAACGCTGTCCAGCACGTGTTATAAATAATAATAAATAAATTGAGACAACATCACATACATTGTCCTGGTCCCAAACTAAGGCTTTCCCTTGTACTATAGAAACCAGAAACAACGAAGGAACCACAAACACCCAGACCCAACACAAATATCTGTTTCATCAACATTCATCAACAAACATTCGTGTTGGTGCGGGAATCGAACCCGCGACCCTTGCGTTTCATCCTGCGCTCAAACCATTGCGCCAAACGGGTCGGTTGTTCGGGAATGAAAAGGGGAGGTTGCATATACCTGTTCCCAGCGCCGCGTGTGCTGCAAGATGAGGTCCCTCGCGGGCGAGGGGTCCCTGGCGTAGTGCAGCGCGCGACGACCCGCGTGGTCGCGGGCCGTGGGGTCGGCGCCGGCCTCCAGCAGCGCGCGCGCGGCGCCGGCCGAGTCCGCCAGCGCGGCGTAGTGCAGCGCCGTCCAGCCCAGGAACGACGCGCGCCCGTTCATGCTCCCGGAGAACTCCTCCTCGCGCCGCTGCATCGCTTCCAGCGGGTGGATGCCCAGCGCCGTTGCTGCCGCCGCCGCTCCGGCGTATCGTTCCTGAACATCCAAAATCATAATATACTCTGATTTTTAATCATGTGAAGAAAACTGACAGATGCAATGTCAAGTTTTCTAACATTTGGCATTTGTCAAATTGAGTGATAATGTATGGGGATGACACATTGACATCTGTCAGTTTCCTCCAGCTGCCAGTAGACGGCCACACATAGGCCTGCCCCATTGTTAACCATCACCATAACCGCGATCCTCATCTCGTCAGTGCACCTTATGGGGAGTCTACTACAGCTACGATTCCCTGCCCCCACTCGTCTTCGAGTTTCCTTTCCGCCTTAATGGCCATCCTTAATGGCTGTGCGGTCTCAGACATCGCCGTAGTTCACCTGCAGATCTCATCATTTCAGATACAATTACACCAAGGATATTCCGACATACCCTCTCCACTATTCTTTGGGCGGACAACGTAAAGTGGCCACGTTTTGGGTTTGGTATGTCATTACTGGCAACACGCATTGACAAACCCTGAGCAATTTTCAACAGATTTAACCGTGGGAGAGCCACGCTTCGGCCGGCTCGACCGGAGTAATACCACGTCCTCACAGAAAACCGGCGTGAAGCAGTAGTGCATGCACTGTTTCGTTCGATGCATCATGAGTGAAGGTATCTACCGGAGACCCAATCCAGGGAAAGGGGGGTTAAAAGGTAAGCAGCGCACTTGTGACACTACTGGTGTTGCAGGTGTCCATGGGCGGCGGTAATCGCTTACCATCAGGTGATCCGTCGGCTCATCTGTAATCGTCTGTAAATATCAGTAAATGTTGTAGAGTGGAACCTGTAGATCTGGGCGCGCCCCGAGGCGCAACAGCTCCTTGACGGCGGCGGGGCGGTCGTTGGCGGCGGCCGCCATCAGCGCCGTCCAGCCCAGCGCGTGCCGCAGGTCCGCGGCGCTCTCGCCCTCGCGCACGCGCCCCTCGCCGACCGCCTCTATCTGCCTGCACCACAGGTCCATGGTTGATTCGTTCAGTTAAGGTGCATCCACCCCAGATGAATTTAAATAAATAAATTGAGACAGCATCACATACCTTTTTCAACCTAAGTTTTTCCCTTGTGCTATGGAAACCAGAAACAACGAAGGAACCACAATCACCCAGACCCAACACAAATTGGTCGGGTCATCGGTGGTCATAGAAGTTTACTTTCTTTTGGTATGCATTATGACTTTACATTAATCAGGACATTTACATTAGTTGAAATTTTTCATTTACATTGGTTTTACAACTTAAATGTTGGGAAAGTTTACATGTGTGGCTGCACTTTGTGTGGACGGCATCTCACGGGACATGATACTTTTGACTTTGCCACGAACGCTTGGTGTGATAACCTCTATTGTCAACAAGTCTATTCACAGTGGGATATTCCCAGATATTTGGAAAGAGGGTTTGGTTAAGCCCATTCCAAAAAATAATTCTCCTAGTGAGTTCAAAGATCTTCGGCCTATCAGCATTCTACCCTTCCTATCAAAGGTACTTGAGAGAGTCATCTGCCAGCAATTAACCAAGTTTTTAGACTGTAACAATATTCTACCACAAAAGCAGTCTGGCTTCCGAGCCGGGCATAGCACAGCTACTGCTCTCTTAGATGTCGTGGATGATATCTTGGCTGAGGAAGATGTGGGTAAGGGATCAGTCTTAGCTCTCCTTGATTTTTCCCGGGCGTTCGATTGTATTAATCACAATCTTCTCTTATCCAAGATGTCATTTTATGGTTTGACAATAGCGCACTGAAGTGGTTCCATAGCTACCTCGATGGCCGTTCTCAGCATGTTGAAGTTTCCCAGGAGGATGGAACTAAGTTGTGTTCGGGAACTACACCACTTAAACGTGGTGTACCGCAAGGTTCTATTTTGGGTCCGATTCTGTTCATCATGTATACAGCGGATTTGACTGAGTGCATTAAACATTCTAAATTTCATATATATGCTGATGATTTGCAGATATACCTTTCTTTTAGGCCAAAAGATACTATAAATGCCGTAAATCTTATAAATCAAGACTTAGAGCGGATAAATTCATGGGCAAATAGAAACTGTCTAGTCCTCAAACCCAAATAAGTCTAAGTTTCTCGTACTTGGTTCTGACGGCCAGATTAACAAGATAAGGTCACTCAATCCCTCTTGTGAAAATTGCTGATTCTGTTATTGAACAGGTGACTGAGGCTCGTAATCTTGGTGTTCTTATGGACAATAGGTTGAAATTTCATGACCACGTAGTAGAGACCGTCAAAAAACTGTTTTTTTAGACTCAAAATTTTGTACAAGGTTCGAAATTTCCTAGATGTCAATGTTAGAATTCAACTATGTGAGTCCTTAGTACTGTCGAAGCTAAATTACGCGGACACGGTAATTGGTGAGTGTCTGTACGGTTACACAAAGAAGACCCTACAACGCTTGCAGAACTCTTGCGTCAGATTTTGCTATAACGTTCCGCGGAGAGCCCACATAACTCCGTTCCTCAAGGAAGGGAATCTCTTAAATATGGAGTATAGACGCGCTCTTCACCTCGCTTGCTTATTATTCGGTATAGTTAATGCGAAATCACCCCCCTATTTGTACAACAAGCTCAAGTTTTCCAAGCGGGATAGGTTGGCGACGCGCCTTGTTTGCCCCAAGACACAGCACTGCAGCATTTCGTGGCAGTTTCCGGTATTCAGCCACGAAATGCTGGAACAATATCCCGCCGCCCCTACAAAGTAGTCAAACTTTGGAATCTTTCCGTCGAAACTATAAAAAATATATTTTTAATCTACACACTGGTGTTGCGGGCGTCTCTGGGCAGCGCACAGGCAGGTGAGGGGATCCGTCTGTTCCTCTGCTGGTAGCACATTGAAAAAAAAAACTGGAAAGCAATTTACTTACATCAGCGTGTCTGTCCATAGATACGTTTAATATACTACTTTTTGTATTGTTTGTTATTGTTCAATATGATATTTAAATAATGTTTTGTAATTTGTAATTATTTAAAAGTTATGCATGTATCTATCAACTATGTTAAGTTTTGATTGTTGAAATCTAAATTTTTTTTTTTCCTCATTTGCGCCCCCTTCCACTCAAGGCACATACGGAAGACCAGCGTCGGGGCGTCTGTGACATCCCGACACATGCTGAGTATGTGTCTTTTTCAGTGAACATAAATTTTTGTCAAACTATTGTGAATTTGTTTTATGTTAATTTGTATTATGTTAATTTGTTTTATGGCAACTTGTATATTTGTATGTTACCGTGTTTTTTCACTGAATAAATATTTTACTTACTTACTTACTTACTTACTTTGCCTTCATTTCTCTACCACTGAAAATTTAGATGGCGATATTATGAGGCTTCAAAGACCAAACCAAATATCTTTAAAAGAAATTAAAAGAATAAAACTTTCAAATAAATTTATAAAAAAATTACAGGTGTTGCTAGCATCAATTTTTATTTGTTTAGTTGTAACAATTTTATACCTACATATTATTGTCAAGGAATGCTGCATTACATTCAAGGTTGCGGGTTAGATTCCTCCACTAACTCATATTCATAGGACAATGTATGTGATGTTGTCTCAATTTATTTACTAATTTAATGGTTTTTTACCTGCGTAACTCTTCTACATTCCCTAATTGTGCTGCTTTGAAGAATCGTTTTTCTGAAATAAATTATATTGTCAAGTTTTCATTTATGGTCTAAATAAAATACAGAACAAAGCTACATGTTTACTCACATTCTTATATTTTTATGTTCGTTAATATGTTGTTTTTTTAAGTACAAAATTGGAAAACAAAAAACTAATTTATTTTCAATGAGTTGAAATACAAAATAAGCAAGGGAACCTCTGCCTCACACACACTGCTTGGGGCCATACTCAATGCAGGATCAGTGCTAAATAAGCTAGTCTTATTAGACCTTTTATTTCACTTGCCCCATGGTGCATTTTATATTGACCCTGACGTACACCAAAGGTTGTAGGTTGCATGAAGGACTATGTAATACAAGAAATTGTGCTGGTATAATGACTGGGAATTAAACAAATATTTAAGTAGGTATTTCTAATTACTTTGTTGTATGATATCCATATGTACTTGAGCTACTTAGTCCGGAAACACATTGTGAGAAATTTTGCATGAATTTACTATATACTACTTATGTAGGTACACAACCAGTCCTATACAGAGGATACTGGGTATTTTTAATTTAAAACTTTACGATTACCATTATAGACATGATCTGCAGCGAGAAGCGCGAGAGCCAGAGTTCCCGCGCCCACCGTGTAGTGTCTAGGCGGGGGCCCAGTGCGGCCCGAGCCCGCGCCCCAGCCCCCAGCGCAGCCCGCGCGGCACACGGGTACCGCTGACACTCGCAGCGTCCGCCGCAACACCCGCAGCCACCGTGCACTCGATCGAACCGCCGACAAAGACATTGCTCTCGTCAAAATACCAATTTTCCTAACTTTTAACAATTTAATAACGACAGTAGATTCGTCTTTCACGCAGCGGCTCCAAAAATATATAAAACTACATTATTGCAGTTTTCGGGGATGCATGTTTTTTTTATTATTGTTTTTTTCGTAATTTTCTAATTATTTCATCATTTTCTATTTTGAACAAGATTACAAATTACAAACAATGATGAATGACGTTGACATATTGACACTGACAGACAAACAAAGTCAACAAACAAAAAAAACTTTTCCCTTTTCCACTCTTTTTTCCTTGAGATTTCACAAGATTTTTGACAGAAGTCAGAGTGCAACTGTCAGATTTTTTTTCTACATACTAGTCCGACTCAAACTACCTAATTAATCTAATTATCTATAAATCATATTATATTACGAAATAAAATGATGAATTCTATTCAACTTGAAGTGCAAAGTAATGTCTAACAATTTATAAGCAAATTATGATAAAAACTCATTTATTATACCGTATGTATTAAAATATTAATATCAAACGTAATCTGGGATACTGGAAGATAATTTAAATCGGACTTATCGCTTCTAAAAACCTAGGCCCAATCGATATGTAAGTAGTTGATTGAATATAATAGTATTAAAGTACCTACCTAATTGAACTATCATATAATGCGTTATTATAATAATCCTTTGAAAGTTTATAAAAATAATACTTCTTTCTTCAACCCCCATAGTCCGCATGTGTCGTGAATATAATGATTTAAAACATGATTATAGATGTATTTTCTGACAGTCCGGATGTTTTCAGGAAAAGTCTTAAAAAACTCTTTAGTACTTAATTCATAATTATTATTTATCTTCCTTGTATGTAGTGTTTTTTTCGTGTATTTCAATTGTTTTTTTTTATGTGTATTTAATTGAAAGATTTGAATTTTATAGTTAATTTCTGCATGTCTCTGTATTTCCCACAATTTTTCCCCAAATTATATGTAGGCTATTTATTTTATCAAAGAAAAAAACAATGATTATGTATACGGCTATATCGTTTGTTGCGCCAATTTTCATTGTATTTAACTTAACTTAAGTTAGGTAATAATTGTCAAACATGCTAGGAACACTTCTTTTGGATTACGATCTAGACTTAAAGTCATTGAACATGATATTATAAACTTTTTGTGATTGTACTCTGTTTGTGTTCTTTATACAAATAAATAAATAAATACGTACATTAGTGGTTAAATAAATAATGGCCCAATGCCCGGTTACTTTCACCCCATTGGTTCTTACTAATTGTTCCGAATTCGTTGGCTGGCGTTGCAATGCAATAAATGAATAATTCATTAAATATGTGTTAAGCCCACACACACTTAGTCTTTGAATCACGGCTCAAACATATCGCTAGCCAGGGGGCGTCTTTCACCTTAGGTGCAGGGTGTGGTTTTGCACACGGGCGCCGCGGTCCTAGGGGCGCCGGGCGCCCCGGTCCTAGGGGAGCCGCGCGCCCCGGTCCTACGGGCGCCGGGCGCCGCTCGCAACGGAGCCCCACTCGGCGCGCGCGCGTGCTGGCCAGCCGCCGCGCTTTGATAACCAACGTAAAAAGAACTCCAGTTTGCATACATTTTCTGTAGCACCTGGAGCTCTTCTTATATTTGTCGTATTACAGCAAAGCAAGGCGCGCCACGTGTAAATCCGGGGGATCACCACGATATCACCGGTCGGGGTCAGTCCCCACTTTACCTTACGTGGAGTCTCCGAACCGCAAGACCACGGGACTTCCCACGAAAGTGGGTCGCTCCCTGTTTGCTTAGGGTCCTTAACGGAGACTTTTTTTCTCCCCCCTTTACTTGGGGCGCGTCTGGGCGCTGCCCCCACATTACATGTGGGGGACTTTTGCGCAGATCGCGCCAAGTCCCGCAATCCAGCGGTAAGCGGCAGCTTCCTGCCTCCCTGTCTTCCCCCTGCCTCCGCATCCAGCGGAGGTGCTCGTGTGGCTGGGATTTCAGGGCCTTACTGGTAAGCCTGCGGGCTCTCTTTCCCTTCCCTGTCCTGCAAACAGCAGGTTACGGTCTGCGAGGGAGTCCTGCAGGGATCTGCTGGTAGCGCCTGCGTCGCAACCCAGCGGCGTGGGCGTCCATCCGGGGGGATTTTCGGTAGGCCGTGGGAGCGGGCCCTGGGGGCGTATACGCCCCGTAGTTGGGGAGGTGGTTCGCCCTTTCACGTATTCCGCCACCGTGCCTGGATCTGCCGGGAAAAGTCGGAGAGGTTTTAGTGGGTATGCCTCTGGACGGTCTCTGATTAGCAGAGACCCAACCCAAAGGAGAGCCCCACACTACTCGTCGGTCTCCCAACCGACGGGTGTGCATAAGGCGGCGCCGACCACCGGCGCCGACGTCTGCCCATTGCACATCGGGCAGGCGGCATTTCCTCTTCGTGACCAAAAAAAAAAGAGCACTTCAAGTCAAGAGAACAATCAAGAGCAGGGCAGGTATTCAAAACCGAACTAACTTCAAATTTAAACTACAAACAATAGAAAAATTTGACAGTACTTTTATGGTAAGTTGATGTGCTGTTAGAGCTGCAGCATCGAAAGTCGCTTAACACGTTAGTACTATGTCAAAGTAATATTGTGTCCGTATCCCTTGGTAAAACTAGGCTTTAGCCAGTTACTTTGACATAGTACTAAAGTGTTAAGCGACTTTCGAAGCTGACTGACTTCTTCTGCTTCTTCAGCAGCATGTATTTGCCCACTGCAGAGCATATGCCTCTCCAATTTCCCTCCACTTCCTTCTGTTGTGGGTCTTCCTGGACCACGCTGCCCCAGCTTGAGCCTTGATGTCGTCGGACCATCTGGCAGTTTGTCCGCCAACACT
Source organism: Cnaphalocrocis medinalis (assembly GCA_014851415.1). Classification (NCBI taxonomy): domain Eukaryota; kingdom Metazoa; phylum Arthropoda; class Insecta; order Lepidoptera; family Crambidae; genus Cnaphalocrocis; species Cnaphalocrocis medinalis. The sequence goes on from JABMDO010001365.1 coordinate 12,668, forward strand.
CCTCTTTCCGTCTCTTGGTCTTCATTCAAGAACATCCTTGCTCCACCTCCCAACTCCCCTTCTGCATACATGGCCTGCCCATGCCCACTTTAGTTTAGCGGCTCGGTACCCTACATCTACCACTTTTGTGCGTTCCCGGATGATGGTGTTGCGCACTTTGTCTCCGTAAGGATATACCGAGCATGATACGTTTCCATGGCTCTCTGTGCTACTTTGAGTCTACGTATCAGCGTAGCGGTGAGCGGCCAGGTTTCGCAAGCATATGTCATTGTCGGCAGCACACATTGGTTTTGTGGTAGTGTCTTTGATTTGAATACACTGCCCAGAAAGCCGCCCATGACAATTGAACCCGACGGGTGATCTCTGTTTTGAATGGGTTCTTTCCCAGCGTTATCCGTTGTCCCAGGTACACATATTCATTCACTATCTCAAGTTCGTGGCCTTCTAATGCTATGGAAGTTGGTATAATTTAACCTTGGTCTTGTCCATATTCATTTTTAGGCCTACTTTGAGAGACGCGTGATACAGCTGCTCCATCATTGTCTGCAGTTCTGACGGCGATTCGGACAGAATCACTATATCGTCCGCGTATCGGAGGTGATTAAGGTACATGCCGTTGATGTTGATTCCCGTCCCAGTCCAGTGTCTTAAAGACATCTTCCAGCGCACTGTTAAAGAGTTTAGGCGAAATGACATCCCCTTGTCGGACACCTTTCTGGATCGGGATTGGATTCGTGTTTTCCCATCAGCTGGATGGTCATCGGTGGCTGACTTATAAAGATTTTTCAGGATGTGGATGTTTTCGTCTATTCGACATCTTTTCAGCGAGGCAGTAACCGCCCAATGTTCTACCGAGTCGAACGCTTTCTCGTAATCAACATATGCCAGATATAATGGTTTGTTGTATTCATGGGCCTTCTGTCTGTGTTATCGGTTGTTCCAAACCCCTTGCGGAAACCGGCTTGTTCTCTGGGTTGATATTGTCGAGCCTTACCGCTTAGTCTTGTTGTGATCACTCTAGAGAAGACTTTGTATACTTGGCTTAGCAGTGATATAGGGCGATAGTTTTTCAACAAGGTATTGTCACCCCTTTTATGAAAAAGTACTACTAAGCTTCGTGTCCATTCCGTGGGAACTACTCCAGTAAATAAAACCTCATTGAACTACAGTCTCAGTTCTTTAATGACCACCGAGCCACCGGCCTTCAGCAACTCCACTGCTATACCATGCCTGACGTATCTCATAACTGCTGAATTCCGGTATGTTCGTAGTGGGGCCCATTGCTCTCGAGGATCACCAGTCAATGGCTTGGGGAGTTTAGATCGGTATAGATTACCATAATATTCTTCCCGTAATCTCTCTCATATCATTGATATTCGAGGTTGCAGGTTGTTGAGTGGTTCGTCTCAGCTTATTAGGCAGGTTAGTCGCGGATGTTCTTTGAAAAACCTTAAATCCTTTGTTGTTTTCTATAATATTTTGGATTTCCTTTAATGTCTTCTTGCGCTGGTCCCGCTTTAGCTCTTTACCGATCTTTTTGTTGAGTTCGCGGTGTTTTGTAGTATGAAACTCCTCGTCCTTAGATATTTCGGCGCTGGACCATTAAAGATTTTATATGATCTGGTAGATCAGACTATAGTTTTGGGACTTTTGAGAATCCTTTGGCTGCGGTTTCAGTGATGATGTTAACGAACTGGGTGTACTTCGTCTGGACATCGTTTTCGAAGTTTTGACCGCGCGCTTGCTAGGGGGCGCTAGGCCAATGTTTGCACACGGGCGCCACATGAGCTAGAGACGGCCCTGTCGCTAGCCGTCCTCATTTCCTTAACGCACAATAGGTTATATTTTACAATCAACAAAATCACCGAGAATCAATAAGATGCGTCAAGAAAGTCCATTCTATCCGTTCCATAAATAAAGTGAATCGCTATCAATTAATTTCATTCATGATTTTATTGACGCATTACATAAATATTATTTAAAAGAATATTCAATTTAAAGAAGTATCGAGTTTTAGAGTTCAGATTAGTAATCGGTAAATTATGCAATTCAATTGTATAACAAACAACACTACCTCTTACTGTCAGTTTCAGATTTTTGTCATGGTGGATTTTCTTTTTGCGGCTTGTTGATGAAAATGGTCGCTATTTTAAATGAAAATGGTTTATTTGTTGAGTTTCTAATGTCGCTACATATGTGCCGGGCTGGTCCATCTCACTTTGAGAAGTATGGCACTACATATACTATGTCGTTTAGTTTAGTTTCTATTCTATTATTTTTATCTTATCTCTTTTATAAAAAATGTCGTAAAAACTTATGTGATAACAAGTTGCCTTGTTGTATACAAATATTTAACCAGTGTAATAATAATAAATCAAGTCATCCAGCATCTTTAGTTGTTGTTAAAGATGAGATCAAATCAGAAGAGGCAATTGTAAGCTCACCAAGTCCTCTTAAAAGAAATCTTGTATTTACAAATCTTAATAAAGATCACGAATTATAATGTCAATAAATACCTATCTATCTTATTTCTTAATTTTGTACTTATCAGTCTGTGGGCCGCCGCATGTGTTTCCTGGCCTACACCTACCAACGGGGCCCACGGAAGTGTGTAGGTTGAAGAAGATTGTGAGGTTCAATGGTGAAGTATGTAAAATAGGA
>JABMDO010001366.1:0-16211 GCA_014851415.1 Cnaphalocrocis medinalis
TCGTATACAGTCGAAGTGTTCTAAATTATACATTATCTTAATTATAACTTAAATAATTGCACACAGGCGATCCGTCATAATGTAATCAAATATTAAACATACATGCACGAGCAAAATTTAGATCACTATTTTAAGTATTTGTAACGAAGGTCTCGTTACATCATGACGGATGGCCGAGTTGTAATAATTCAATAAATCACGGAAGCTCATTTATGTAATAATTACTTTATAAAACTAATTTTACTATTTATGTATTCAAGATTTATTTATTTAAGAATAATTTACCTTACTATTTAATAAAAAGTAATGTTACCGCCTCTTATTGGCTGAGCGCTGTCAGCCATAGGCGACAGCGTGTAATAGTGGTGGGGAGGCTTCTGTTAGAGGCATTTTTCATTTGGTTCGGCATTCGTGTTCGAGTCGCCAAAGCGTTAACATTGCTAAGCCAAGTTACGGCCCGTCTCTACGGAGAATTGTTAAAAGTTATTATAATATAATTAATAATTAATAAATGTGTTGAAGTGCAGTGGAGTTTTAAAGTTCTACCTATTCCCTTCTGAGATCGCGAACAAGTGTCGTTTCACAATAGTCATATTTAATTTTGCAAAAACATGCATTTTTTTCATAAAAATAGTGTCATGACATGCACTCCAAAAAGTATTTAGTTTGAATACTGTATTTCATTTTCACAACAGTTGCAGTTTTATTCACTCTTAAATCAACAAGTACAAATTAGGGGCTGCGAATGGGGATTTAGATTAGTTTAGTATACTATGATATCAGTTTCAACCTACCTATCTTTGTACAACATCATTTTAAAATAGTATTATAGCATTTAAGAGCCTAACTTTTTTCCAAAAATCAGTTAGTAGACAAACTCATGCTTAAACTATTTGAAACTTACTCCAATACAGATATCCTGTAAAATGTCCAATTTTTAGTTTATATATTGACTAACAACAAAGATTTAATCAATTAAGAACTGCTCAATTTAATATAACTTACATAAAAAACTTCCCAGTCCACAAAGAATGTAATATCAAGGCCTGTGGCATATATTTAGCAAATTATTTAAATACAAGTTACCTATTTGGCAAAAATTAGCCACCTCTATGGAAGAATTTTATTTGAAGGGCATGAAATTGCTATGAGAGAAAGATACCAAATTTTAAACTTTAATATAGACATCTTTGAATAAACATATCTCATCCTCACCATTCATCATGTGATATCGTAAATTCGTAATCAAAAGTTAGCCTGTAGGCAACAAAAAACTTGTTTTATATTTTTTTTATCAAGGGATGGAATCTTGAATTCTTAATTTTTTTATAGCTTACACAATCTTACTGATGAATTTCACTCATAGTAATTGAGATGTAAATGGCATCATTCAAAATATCCCCAGCAGAGACAATCGAAATCATAACTAACCTTAACATCAATATCTCCTATTTTATTCTCCGCCCTGATGATGGGCCTGCCAACCATCGACGGGAATATGAACGCCGGGAAGTTGCTGCCGGCGTATCCACACTTTACGAACTGAAAACAGAGTATTTTCCTTCAGGATATGATGATTCAGATTCCTTATCACAACACAGGTATCTCACAAATTTTCAGCCAACTTACGCCTGTGCCATTGTCGCAAACGATCACTTTCCTTCCTTGGTCATCCATTGTTTTAATTTAATTAATTATTAAAGGATTTTATGAGTAATTTTAGCAAAAACGGAAGAAATCAACAATCAGCAGCTCCCCACAGATTTTTTTTTTATCAACGTTATGACAAATCGTCAAAATCATTAATGAGGCTAATGAAAAGTAAACCTTATGCTTTAATTTTAGAGTATACTTTGTGTTGAATAACTTTTATGACACACCTTGAATGGTGTTGCCATTTTCATAAAAATGATGCTCAAGCCGAGCGTAATTTCAGTCGTATTACTATTCGTAGCATTAAAGCTGTAAATTACCATACGTAGCTTCAACTTAAAAGAAAAAAAAGTCAACAATTTTGACAATGTCACTTTGACACATGGTTTTTTAAAAAGTGCGAATCTCACGTGTTGGTGTTGATTTATTTTAATTATTTCCATGTTTAATGAATAAAATCGACCAAAATGAAGCACAAAAGATTTGAGGAAAATATTCTAATTGATGAAGCATACACAAACTCTGGGAAAGTTGATAAAAATGCAGATAATAAGAAAGGACAAGGTATCGCGAAACATTTCGCTGAAACTCTTGAATACGAGGAGAGGAAGAAGTGGTTTCATCAGGTAATGTGCTCTCTAGTAACCTAAATTAACCTAAATTAATTATTTACAAATGTACAAAACAAACAATTATGAAAACTTACTCAAATAAAGGTGTCTGTACTTACACAAAAAACAGTTAAAAATGTAGCTTATTTTTCTCTTAAAATGTTTTCATTCTACAACAATACTTGACTAAACATGCAATATATATATATTTTTTAAGTTTTTTATCTTTTTACATTTTCATAGTAATATTCAATGTAGGTATCAGTTACTTAATATTAATTTTATTACCAAATCCCAGAATTTACCCTGAAACTTTGAGAGGTATTTCTATTAATTTTCCCTTTTTTGTTGTAGTTGCCTGAAGAACCCAGTACAATTACCAAAGTGCTGACAGGAGAACAGCTAGAGACGGTTCGCAAAGAAGCCAGCAGTGCATTACATGGAGACACACTTGCATATGAAACCAGTGAGTCATGTTCAACTTATTTAACATTTGTGTAAAGTAAACATAAACATTATTTATTTGCTAATATATTGATATTATAGTGTTATAAATGGTAGTATGTTATGGTATCCAGCCTGCCAGCAAGCACACAGGTAATAAGTATCTAAAAAATTTTTCATTATTGGTATAAAAACAGCAATGCTAATAACATATTACAGAGTCAAATCGCAGTGGCTCCTCGGACCAGCAGTGGGCTCGCACGCTGCTGAACAAGGGGGCCATAGGGGACAGAGTAGCTGCTGCCACTATACTGATACAGGTTTGTGGAATATCCTTTTTCCTAAGAATAGATCTAGACTATATGAATATACTTTTTATTGCACACAAAACAGAGGTATAAAATTAAAACTATAGTCCATTTCAGCTAAGAAGAGCCCTGTGACACTTCGATTTTTGACACTTTTAGAGATGTCTATAATGAAATGATTGCGATTGTTTCTGGTAATCGATAATACTTCCTAAGGAAATGGAATCGATTTTTTTATACTAACAGCAACACACATTTTGCCAAAAAATAACAAAAACAGCAATAAACAACAGCAATAAAAGTCAACAATAACAAACACAACAACAAAAAGTAACAATAACCGAACACCACGCAAATACAACGAAAACACAACTCGCATACAAGGCTGATGCACTCGTACTATTCCGATTATCGAGTAATCGCAACATGGCCGCCGATTATGACATGTCGCAGCTCTATGTTTTTTCCACGTTCCGTTACAAGTAATACGATGTGCATAGGATTGTTTTAAAAAATGTTGTTATTTTCTATTCCATTAAATTAAAGTAAATGATACTGTTTTTGTTTTATAACTTTAAGATGTTTTATTGGAATATTTTTTGAAATGATGCCGCAATTAAATGAAAAAGATAAACAATAAAAATATTTTTCATTGTCAAACATAAAATGCGTAGTTCAGAACGCGATGAAGTGTCACAGGGCTCTTCTTAGCTGAAATGGACTATAGATATTACAGGGGGATGAATGATATTAAATATGGTTTTAATTGTATATCATTGTTACTAATATTCTTATTTTTTTTAAATATTGTCAAAATGAAAATTGTAATGATCATAATTTTAAATGTGATGAATCTTTATTTGCCATCTTATTCTGCTATGTTATCTAATGGATTTGTTTTAGGACAACCCTTTGTACAACTTGACAGCACTAAGGAATTTGGTGAACAGTGTCAAACCTGCAAAAAAGAAAGATGGAATCATTGTTATTGGTAAGTTGACTTGAGTGTTTTGGCTTCTTCATTTATGATCTCAACATGCAGACATGTCCAGTTGGACCGTGATCCAGTATCTGAGAAGTCTTTAATTACATTAAAGCATCTATTTGACCTTCACAATTATATTTTTAGTACAATATCTGGAACACAAAATGGCGTCATTAGAAAGCCACAAGTTCCTATGCACACTACTATCACTCTTAATTTTTTATTTATTTATGCTAGTGTGGCAGACGAGCAGACGAATTACCTGATGGTAAGCGATGGCTGCCGCCCATAGACACCTGCAACATCAGTAGAGTGTCACTCACTCGACGAAACACAGAGCAGGCGCTGCTTGACGCCGGTCTTCTGTTAGGCCGTGGTACCGTGTACCGTGACCGAATGTTCACAACACAAATCAGTCCTGTGCCCTGCGACCTTCACTAAATCGTTGATCTATCGTGTGAGGGGGCATGCCGCCTGCCTGCTTGGAATATTGGAACTCAAAACCCTATCTCTCAACAGACGCCCTGTCCGAACTGTTCATCTCTGAGCTGTTGATCCCGGACGCGAAGCTGCGGTCGTTCGAGCAGCATCCGTGCGCGCAGCTCGACGACATGACCTCGGGCAACAAGCAGGCGCGGCGGAGCGCGCTCAAGCTGTGGTTCTATGAGGATCAGCTCAAGGAGCTGTATGGAAGTGAGTTGTAGAGACACAATACTCTGATTCATAATCATGTGAATGTGATGAAAATAACAAGTTTCTATGCATTTTGACATTTTGCATGTGTCAAATTGAGTAATAATGTATGGGGAGACACATTGACATCTATCAGTTTACTTTACATGATTATGAATCAGAGTATGTATAGTGATTTGTATCAGCTGGAAAAAGTTAAACGATAAGGGTTTTTGCAAATGCAAAATCCGATAGATGGCGTTACGTTGACGTCAGGTCCAAAAACTGGGGGTCTAATTTGAAGTCACTTTGAGACTCAACCAAACGATTGAGAATGCCATTTCCTAATTTGAAGTGACCATTCTTTCGTTTGAGACCGATGGAAGTTGTTTTGACAGGACTTGTCTCAGACCCTAATTTGAAAGCATAAAATGACATTCGTAAAATTGAATTTGACAGCTCAAGTCTCGGGGTTTTATGTCAAATTTTACGATATCTCGAAAGGGTGTTGTACTTCGTTTGAACATTTCATACATACATCGGAAGATTAGAAATTATATTAATTAATCTATTAATTTGTCATATAAAAGTTACGATAAGAGTTTACTAGCAAATTAGGTACTTAACAAATACCTGTAAAGTTAGTTTAAAGGAAATAATGGTAAATAAATAATAGTTATTATGTCTAGAAAAAAATGGTCATGTATCTATTATATACTTAATAATTTGTGATTTTTTGCAGTGAAACGGCTGGTAGAGTTTAAAGAGATTCCTTCTGAAGAGCCATTGTGAGGATATGGTGCCCTTTTATGTAATAATTAGTTGTGGTTGTGGGATGCATGCATCTGGTCGAGGTATGTACCTTACCTACTTATATTTAACCTAACATAAACTAGACCTATACCTACCTATCGTTTTATCTCATTCAAAATCTCATACCGAAAGGTTAAATAAAGTTATGGATAGGTAACTCAAGTACTTAGGTACCTACACTAAGAAATTTAAGAACTTACCTAACTATTCCTAAATAAAGACAATATTTACAGATCCATAAATCACTCAACTAGGTTCTATGCATCTAAGTAGGTACCTACAGTGAACACCCCTGTTTAAACAGCAATAAAAGTATTTTGTTTGTTTGAAAGTTATGAAATAGAAAATCATCATAATAGAAAATCAGCCATCTAAATGATGATCATTGGTAAAGTCACCGAAAAATCCAATGAAAGAAATGGTTTAGGTACCAAGAGTAAATAATGAACTTATAAATTCAATTAATAGATCTCCGGTAGTGCATTTTTTGGTTGATACTTATATGTATTTATTTATGTTTACAGATTTTATGACCGATGATGGCATATGGCAGATGGACACCAGTCTCTCCAGCCCAACACCAGTCACAGTGGAGTCACTATAGAAAATACTTAAATAAAATAATAATAAATATTTTTTTTCTATTCTATGCTGAACACAAAGATTATGCAGGTACCTACATACCTAATTTGAGATTAATTTGAATTATTGATCTTATAGCTTGCGTTAAGTTGTTACTGTTAAACTTTCTAATAAAATATCTTTAAACAATTAAATTGTTTTATTTTGCCAAGCCCAATGAGGCTGATACCTCGGCTCTTTTTTGTACCTAGTAAAAATACCTCATAATTATTAGAATTCTAGTCTAGTGGTTTAAGTACCGAGCCATAATCTTCGGGTCCCGGGTTCGATTCCCAGGTCAAGCATAGCACGGGTTTGTGATCACCAATCTGCACAAGGCAAGTGTGGTGATTAAGCCTAATCCCATCATAGTAGCGTAGACTTGATTTCTATGATAGAGCCCTTTGCCCTGCAGTGGGACATTATATAGGCTGATACCTACTAAAGTATCACTGGTAAAGAGTTTTCAATTACTTAATTATAAATACAGTTAAATATTTATAATTAGGTAATTTAAAAAATCTCAAAGCATTAACTGTGTCTTAAGCATAAATCATAATGCATGAACACTAACATCACAAGACAAGAAGCTAACTTACTGCTCAAATGAAAATCAGAACATAAATAGATATTCTTTATTGCACAATGTTTACAAGTCTTCTTAAACTAGGTAATAAATTTTGCTAATATACAATAGCTTGTAGTGACATCTTCCTGTGTTCAATTCGTCGCAGGTTGTAGAGAGAGATCTGTAAGTAAGAAAATTATGGTATTATTGATAAAATTATAATGATAATATCTACTCTGTAATAATATGGCAGTGATAGCTCAGTGTATAAGAAAGGGAAGTCGTGGTTTGTAACAATAAATCAGTTTGTCTGGTTCCAGACTGATAGTTTTGTATAAATCTGAGATTCATATGCTAAGTATGGAAAGAGATCCCTATACCTACATACTCTTTAATAGATCCATGTACCTTTTAATTTTTAAAGAAATTAAAAGGTAAGGGTAGAAACCAAATAAGGCAAAACTTTACATGCTCGGATCAATGGAAAATACTTAAACATTACAAACCTTTTGATACAACAAGCACCAAATTTAGTTATTCAAAGTCCAAATTAATTCCTTCATGTAATTTGAGGTTACGTAGATCTCCGATCCGATCTGTCTCAATCGAGACATTTTTGCAATCCTTCACTATTACCTACTAAATTTACAAACAACTACACAATGTACAAATTTATCTAAAAATTAAATACACTAAACAATAGTATTTTTTATAGTTTTGATAATTGATCAGCTGTCACTTTTTTTTTAGTTTCTCTTTTCTCTTTACAGCTTTGTTGAGTATAAGCAAAGAAAACAAACGCTAAACTGCCAAAGCATCTATTTTTATAAAAATATGACTAATTTACATGTTTTCATAATGTAAAATCCTTCTTTTAAACTTATTAAGCAACAATCTGTTTATTTAAACAGTCAAAACATTTTTATTTATGAAAAATTTCATTGTTTATAAAATTCAATTGCTTCAATTGATCAAGTGTGTGGAGACGCCATAACATAATCTTTCGGCGGCACTTTCAATTGATTTCAAAACTCTATGGTCTCCGATCGTAAAAGAGTGTCCGTCTCAAAGACATTTCGTTATCGCAAAACAAATTACGTTTGGTTGACTCTCAGCTCAACCGAACGAAAGTATTTGCCAACTTCAAATTAGACCCCCTGGATTGGTTCCATTTTGACATAATATCACAAAATAATTACACACAGAAAGTAGGCTGCCCACTAAGAGCTAAATACGTGTCATGTACTCACGCATGCGCACCAACGGGGAAATACGCCTTTTCGACCACATTAATCCTAGCCTATGACATAAGATTGTCAAACTGTCGAGGTCTGTGGTAGAGGCCGCGCGCTTATGTACTCATGCCGGGCAACAACACTAGAATATGTCAACGAACTCTTCTAAATTCAAAATCAGGCTGAGTCTACCTTCTGTGTGTAATTATTTTGTGATAATATCTTGTCTTATTTACGAAGTTACGTACAAAACAACCAATGTCGTCAAAGTTGAACCTGACGTCAACGTAACGCCATCCATCGGATTTTGCATTTGCAAAAATCCGCATTTTCAATTCACAATTTTCTTTTTATCTGATTGGTGAAATAAATAGGGTGATCGAGATAGTGATTGCCCACTTAAGAAATTGACACTAGTTTTATTTCAATATAATCCTTTTCTTTAACAATAAGAAATCAGAGTGTAATTATTTGACAACGTTAATAGTTTAGCATTGAGATAAGTTAGCAATAATTCAAACATCTAAAGAATATTTTATAATTATAACGTATAACAAAAATATCTCCTAAAAACACAGTGATTGCCCACTTGACACAGTCATTGCCAACCAAATGAGACAGTGATTGCCAACTATACCGCACGTTGTAATTCCATAAAAATACTATTAAATACTTAAACATTTAGATCTTTCGTAAGTTTTTGTGCGTTTAAGATATATTTCTAAGCTATTGAAATCAGTAACATCATCCAAATAAGATACCATTGACTAAGAAAACCCCTTTAGTTTCAAAATCTAGTAAAATCGTCAAATTGTTCTATCTAGTTTCTCGTTATCTCAGCGAATAAATGGAATGTACCAATTTTACAAATGGTAAGTAGATACAGGTTTTGAGGTTGTCGGAGGCCCAATGGGGGGTGAGGGGAGGGGGGAGGGGTTAAAAACATTGGCAGCATACTTGTGACTCCACTGGTGTTGAGTATGTGCGTTGGCATTCGCTTACCATCAAGTGATGCGTGTTTTGACTGCACATTATATATAATAAGCAATGCTGCCGCCCATGGTCACCTGCAACACCACTGAAGTCACAAGTGCTGCCAACCTTTTATCCCCTTCCCCCCGGGTGTGGGCCTCCGTTTCCCTCACTCACTTGGCGCAGGGGCTGCTTCACGCTGGTTTTCTGTGAGGCAGTGGTATCACTCCGGTCAAATCGGCCCATTCATGCTGAAGCGTGGCTCTCCCACAGTTAAAATTTGAAAGTTTTTTTCTAATTATTACTAACTGCATCATTTGGTAATTAAATTTTAATATGTGATAGGTGGCTCACAAGCATACGGATCACATGATGGTAAACGATTGCTACCGCTCATAGACACTCGGAACAACAAGGGGAATCACAAATGCGCTGCCAACATTTTTAACTCCTTTTCCCCCTTCATAGAGCCTCCGGTACACTCACGCAGTTAGCGCCGCTTGATTTTGGTTTTCTGTGATTATAGAATCACTCCGTTTAAGCCGGCTTATTCATACTGAAACGTGCTCTCCCACGGTAAAATACATAATATAATTACGGTATATATTTGGTTGTTCTTCTTACCACCTTTCCTCCAAGATTTTCGGTAGCAGATCAAACTTTCCCCTATTTTTAGGTCAACTTTTTGTAAAAAGCAGTTTTTTCGAAACTCCTTGTACCTAGACCTAGATATAAAGAAAGATACAGGATATAAAGAAAATATTCGGTTCGATTATTACTATCCCTCACGTGATTTAGTAAATACCTACCCGGGCAATCACTGTCTCATACCCATGGCAATAACTGAATTCTGGTATGGCAATAACTGAATTTGTCATATTTTAGGTACAGTGATTGCCCACCCTCTTAAAATACTTAATGGAATAAAATTACGCCGCGATAACTGCTTCGAATAAAACATTAAAGCTTTAACTAACACGTCGTTGTGCTTTAACGCTCAAAAAAAAAATTAAAGTGATACAAACTTCAAAACTACAAAATGTATCCTTAACAAATTCTGTAAGGAATTCGCATTTTTTGAAGTGACGGACACCCGCTGTCCAAAAACTGCCATTACAATATTTTTATTGAAAATTTTGCCAAATGTCTTATTTAGAACTCTAGTTAACAGTATCCTAGTGTTATTTAACGGATTCAATGTAAAACTACACCTTTGAAAATAAGTTAAAATGTATGTTAACCTTAATTCGGGCATTCACTGTACACTGGGCAATCACTATCTCGGTTACCCTAGTTGGCGGAATGTAATTTTATTAGCTGTCAATTTTTTAAGGCCGTGCATGACAAAACAAAACCATTTGTTATCTGTGCGCGGAACTTTTTATATTCTGTAGTCGGCCCTTAGTTTTGCGTATCTTCTTATTTTTTTTTATACACCTACTTCATCATCCCGCACAATGGACCGAAAGAGAGTCAAAGTGCGGAAAATGTAGTCCACTTTACATTACACCAACTTCTTTCGGCGAAAAACAGTGCAACCACTGCTTCACGCAGGTTTCCCGTGGTATCACTCCAGTCGAGCTGGCCCAATTTTTTTTTATTTTTATGTGATAGGTAGCAGTCGAGCAGGCGGATCACCGAAATTAAATGATTCATTATTTTCAGCATACGTGGAGGCGTTGAACAAGTTCGCCCACGACTCGGTGGACGCGAACAAGGAGAAAGCCGTCAGTGCCATGTCATACCTGCTGATGCACCATCCGGAGAGAGAGAAGGTAAAATAAATAAATAAATTGAGACAACATCACATACATTGTCCTGGTCCCAAACTAAGGTTTTCCCTTGTACTATGGAAACCAGAAACAACGAAGGAACTACAAACACCCAGACCCGAAACAAATATCTGTTTTCATCAACAAACATTTGTGTTGGTGCGGGAATCGAAGCCGCGACCCTTGCACCTCAACCGGCGTTCAAACTATTGCGCCAAATGGGTCGTCTATCGGTATGTATTATAGGTGACGTGCCCAGGAAATAATAGAAATTATTCGCAAATAAATATTTTATTACAAGCAATCTTTAGGTATCAATCAAATCGAGGCTCGATCGCGTAAAGAGGAAAAAAGTGAAAGACGCTCCTCTAGTCCGCTAGATGGCGCTTTGACAATGTGTGTGATATAGAACCTATTTGCAATTATTTTATTTAGTAATGGCGGCTTGAGATAGTTGGCGCTGTTTGCAAGTATTGAGATGTTTTAATTAGAGGTACGGACAGCCGCACATCAATCTGTCAAATTTCCTCAGTTGATATTGAACCAAACACGTTTGACATAAAGGTGAGGTTCGATTGAAGAAATTTGACAGATTGTAGTAACTTGATGTGCGGCTGTCTGTACATTTTACATTTCAACCACTCTAAGCTATAAGTCGAATCAATAAAAAAATTACAGGAGAGACGATTTAAGTTGTGTTTTCGTTGACTATCACCCCCTAGGTTCTCCTCCTCCTCTCTTCTAAGGGTGTCTGAAAGAGATCGCTATTAGCGATAAGACCGCCGAGATTGTTGATAAATATTTATGACTAGCGGCCGCCCGCGACTTCGTACGCGTGTAGTTAATTATTGACACTTACCGTCATATTTTGGACAATCCACACAATATATTTTTATAAGTTGTAGTAGCCTATGTGTTATTCTGATGTATAAGCTATATTGTGGTAAAGTTTCATTCAAATCCATTCAGTAGTTTTTACGTGAAAGAGTAACAAACATCCATACATCCAATCTTTCGCCTTTATAATAGTAGTAGGATTTTCCTATCACTAATTATGAGGAGTAAACTGGTGAAAACCTTTTAAAATCGTATATTTCCAGATGCTGTTGACAAACATAATCAACAAGCTAGGAGACCCGTCGCAGGCGGTGGCGTCGAAGGTGATCTACCACCTGTGCCAGCTGCTGTTCAACCATCCCAACATGAAGGCTGTGGTGCTCGGGGAGATTGAGAAGATGCTCTTCAGGTATGTGATAAAAAAATATTTTCATGAAAATTACTGATACCCACTAAGGTGGGTATATCACAATAATTTTGGTTGGCAGCGCACTTGTAACTCTACTGGTGTTGCGGGTGTCCATGAGCGGCGGCATTGCTTACCATCAGGTGATCCGCCTGCTCGTCTGCTACCTATCACATAAAAAAAAAACACGTATAATTGTATGAAGAATATTGTGATTACAAATCGACTGACTAGATGGCGCATACGCCAAATATTGTGTTTGTTCATTGTCTGGGTGTTATATATTTATTTAAGTACTAGTGGCCCGCCCTCACTTCGCTTCGGGGACCGTAATTCAGAAATGAACCAATAGATGGCGCTGTGTCCAATGGGGTATGGGAACTAATTTTTAGGTATCTTTTTTATATTTTATTTCAATACCTTTTACTATTTTAAGCAATCAATTTAAATATTTTTGTAATCAAGACAGTAGTTATGTTTTAATTTATTTTTAAACATTTTAAATTCAAGCGTATTTGTGACGTCACAAGGGCGCTACACCATATTAATAGTGTTACCACGTGCTTTTTTCCCCAAATCGTGGCAAATAAATTATATGTAAAATGTTACTTGTGGGCAAAATCCCTTTTAATCGGGGGAATTTTGCATCACTGTCTGACAACATTCGGCAAAACAAAAAACAGAGAGGTATCTCTAATCAATTTTATATCACCTTTCAAATAAATGTCAACCTGGTTGGTAAGGTTTTATTGTATTACAACTAGCGCCAATAGTTGGTTCTTCCGATAGACTAAGTGTCAATCACAGTAGAAGTCGCCTAATGTTGCATTTTCTTTTATCTTGTTAGTGCAGTATGACTGAAAATTCTGCTGACCTTGGGTCAGATGAAGGTCAAACGCGATTTTATTGAAAATATCATTGATCTTATGCTTTTAAATTTTAAAAGCAATAAATATGGTATGAAAGACAAATGCCTCGAAATGGTTTTCGATTTAGGACATGTTTGGTTTTTTTCCCATACCCCATTACATCGCGCTAGCGTTTCGTGTTTTCGGTTTACCTATAAGCCTTGTCGTTGTCTATAGACGTTATCTCTTTATAAATAGTATAGATTATATCTGTTTGTTGTTGTATTTGTAACACAAGTGCTTAAACTACTTAGTATGGAGTCAGGTCATCGCATGAGATGTGAGAATGAATTCATATAGTCTGTATCGCGATCACAATTCGCAATAATCCGCATTAGGCAAGCGTGGTGATTATGCCTAATCCTATCATAATAGTGATAACGTTATTTCTTTGCCCTGCAGTGGGACAGTATATAGGCTGATACTTTACTGTTGTCTATCGTAATGTTTCTAGATCCAACATATCCCCGCGGGCGCAGTACTACGGCGTGTGTTTCCTCAACCAGTTCTTCCTGGGCAAGGACGACTCGAAGATAGCCGAGAACCTCATCAGGATCTACTTCTCTTTCTTCAAGGCTTCTATCAAGAAGGTAAGCAAGTCTCTATCTCATCTTGGCGTGTGTTCGTAGCTTTGATTCCAGGCATGTACCTTTTGATGGGTTATGAGCAAACTAGCTGTTTTCCGCGGCTTCGCTCTCGCCCCCCTCTTCCCTAAAATGGGGGGTTAGAAAGGGGCAAAAATTTGCCTATGTTACACTCCATCCCTTCAACTATCTCCACTTAAAATCACGTCAATCGTCGCCCCGTTTTACCGTGAAAGAAAGACAAACAGACAGACACACTTTCCCATTTAATATTTAATATTAGTATGGATAAACCAGGATTAATATCATATCAATTGCTACCATCAGGTGATCCGCCTGCTCGTCTGCTACCTATCACATAAAAAAAAATAGAAAGAGATTTACGAGTATGTATACAACGAGTTACATGACAGTGACATAGAAAGAGAGCCACAGATTATAAACGACCAGAGATATCAACACAGCGCCGCCTAGTGGCAGCTTTAGGTATACAAATGAACTGTTTGGTTTGTACAGATAACTCAACACCTTTGAATAAATAATACACTTAATAAAATCATCGTAGGGTTCAGTTGGGACTCGAACCCACAACCTTGCACATACCGGGTGGCTGTTTATTTTTATATATTGAGGACAATCAAGATGACCTCACTCCGCCTGATGGTAAGCGGCCGTGAGATCTAAATATGAGGTTGACAGGCACAAAAGAACAGACAAAATGTCCATTGAGTCTGTCACTCTCACCCTGAAGGCCTGCTGAGATGCAGTTTGGCCTAAAAACCCAGGATTGTAAGAAGGAGGAAGCACATGAACTGGAAGGGCATTCCATGACTTGATGGCTCGGGGCAGGAACGAGGAGCTAAACCTCTTGGTGCGCTCTGGCTTTGTTTAGATGGTATACGGATGGCAACGCTGTCCAGGCTAGGAGGCCAATTCTCGGTTTTCGCCTTCTATGTCAAGTCATGGAACGCATAGACCAATAGGAGAACAAGATAAGGAATGTCGACTGTAATCTGTGTTTTCCTATTGGTTGCGGCGTTCTACTAAGTCTACTCGATTTAGAAAAAAAACCGAGAATTGGCCTCCAGCACGTGTTGTTCACTCCAGCCAGCCTTCGAATGTCGTCATCCCATCTTGTAGCAGGGCGTCCACACTACGTTTACCGAGTCGCGGTCTCCACTCAAGGACTGGAGTGAGCTGGATCACCACGACATCACCGGTCGGGGGGTGGGGTCTGCGACAGTCAGTCCCCACTTTACCTTACATGGAGTCTCCAAACCGCAAGGCCACGGGACTTCCCACGAAAGTGGGTCGCTCCCTGTTTGCTTAGGGTCCTTAAGGGAGACTTTTTTCTCCCCCCTTTACTTGGGGCGCCTCCGGGCGCTGCCCCTACATTACATGTGGGGGACTTTTGCGCAGATAGCGCCAAGTCCCGCAATCCAGCGGTATGCGGCATCTTCCTGCTTCCCTGTCTTCCCCCGCCCTCGAGTGCCTCCGCATCCAGCGGAGCTGCTCGTGTGGCGGGGATTTTAGGGCCTTTCTAGGAAGCCTGCGGGCTCTCTTTCCCCTCCCTGCCCTGCAACCAGCAGGGCACGGGTCTGCGAAGGAGTCCTGCAGGGATCCTGCTGGTAGCGCCTGCGTCGCAACCCAGCGGCGTGGGCGTCCATCCGGGAGGATTTTGCGGTGGGCCGTGGGAGCGGCCTTGAGGGCGTATACGCCCTGTAGTTGGGGAGGTGAGGCCGTACTGGCGTGCCTCGCGGTTCCTGAGGCGGGACGCGGCGATACAGGTTCGCCCTTTCACGTATCCCGCCTCCGTGCCTGGATCTGCCGGGAAAAGTCGGAGAGGTTTTAGTGGGTATGACTCTGGGACGGTCTCTGATTAGCAGAGACTCAACCCGACCGTTCAAAGTGATCCGGCTCCATCCACGTCTTCTGTGCCAACGGCTTCGCAAAAATCCAATCTCAGGAACTGGAAAACCACTAAAACTCACTACGGATGGAAAATGAAGAAGCCTAGTTATGAATGAGCATCAGTTACGTTTTCTAGGAAATGAAAATTTACCAACAAATATTCTAAAGTATATGCTACAACAAACAAAAAAATGCTTCTAGCAATTTCATCTTGTTTAGTTTCCCTTATGATGCAGTGGACATTTATGTCACACTCCCTTTATTTCGATTTTCTCAATTATATAAAAAAATAAAAAAAAAAACCTGAAACGGTATATTTTTATTTCTATCAATTAATGTTTTCAATGCTTTGTTTCAAAATTCGATACTTGCGCTACAGGGGATAAGAAAAATAATGTTATCAACATTTAGCACGTTGTTTATCGTGGCCCGTTAATAAGTAACTTACCATACAGGACATAAGGGCGCCCATCAGCAGCTCGTTGTTGGTGGTGAGTATGGGCGGGGATGGCGTGGCCTCGCCGGCGCGCTGTGCTTGCGCACGCCCTTGCCGATGATGCCGGCGTGGAACACCGACGTGTGGCTCTGCGTCAGCTGGTGATGGGGCCCTGGAACAAAAACATCATACAATATATAAATGCGAAAGTAACTCTGTCTGTCTGTCTGTCTGTCTGTCTGTCTGTTACTCTTTCACGCCAAAACTACTGAACGGATTTAAATGAAATTTGGTATACAGATTGATCTAGACCTGAGAAAGAAATAGGCTACTTTTATTGCGAAAAGGGGGTTGCAGGGTAAAAAATGGGGTAAAAAGTTACTTTTCCACGCGGACGAAGTCGCGGGCGGCCGCTAGTAATAAATAATACTTCACAACATTCTACATTGATGACTCCATACTTGTACAGATATCA